>JAHBCN010016389.1:0-19712 GCA_019359885.1 Listronotus oregonensis
CCCTTTTTGTTAACCACAGACGCAAACGCATTCGCTATTGGCGCTGTCCTTTCACGAGGCCCGATAAGAAAAGACCTTCCCATTGCATACGCCTCTCGAACCTTATGTAACGCAGAGACTAAGTACTCGACGATTGAACGCGAATTACTTGCCATTGTTTGGGCCGTAAAACATTTTCGACCTTATCTTTTCGGCAGGAAATTTACCCTTATTACCGATCATCGACCCCTAACGTGACTCTTTTCTATAAAAGACCCCGAAAGCAGATTAGCTCGGTGGCGCCTAAAATTAGAAGGGTACGATTATAAGATCGAGTATAAACCCGGAAAAATAAATAAAAATGCCGAGCTCTTTTCGGGAATAAATATAAATCATTTTCAGGAATGCGCAAAATTTCAATCAAAATACTCCATTTACGTCACAAATGAAAACGACCAAAATAGGCCTTCTACCAGCGGTTTACAACAATTCAAATAGAAGCTTATGAAAAGATGAAAACGACCTAACCGAGACGGATCTCCGAAAAATTAAGAACAATTTTAATACTTTTGCACTTTGACAAAACTAAATCGGTAATTGACTATTCTAAATTCGAAGTTTCTAACTTTCAACTTCTAGACAAAACTCACAAAAATATTGTAACTTTCTTTTGGAAAAATTAGTTAGAAGATCTTCACTACAAAATAATCGACGATTTCTTTGAAGAAACCCCAGAGTTGCATCAAGATCAAATTAATATATTATCAAGTAAAACAGTTAGAGGCCGCAAATATTTTATTATACTCTTAAAGTACGACCCTGATACAGTAGTCTCCCATCTATTTTACATCCTAGTTAAAGGTCAAAATGAATTTAACGATACAGATACATATTGTATCGAAAACAATATTAATTTACCGATATTAGAAATTCTTTCCTTTATTTTTACTGATAAAGAAATAAAATTAAAAATTTGCCAAGACATTGTTAAGACCCCTGACGATGACCAAATACCCATAATTTTAGATCAATACCTCACCGGAAAAAATAACCTACATCGCGGTATAAACGAAACAATAAAATGAATTAGGGAAAAATACAATTGGCCAGGACTCACAAAAGATGTTGAAAAATTTATTAAAAGCTGCGAAATCTGTCAAAAGGTTAAAATTTGTCGTAAAAATCTTAGCACCCCACTTGTTATAACCGAAACGCCAAAACTCCATTCGAAAGAATTAATGTGACATATTTGAATATCCTTCACGAAATTATGCTTAACCATCCGAGATGAGCTAACCAAATTTCCCAAGCTTACCCAATTCAGGATAAACGGCAAAGTCAGTAGTTAATACCTTATTGGTTTTCTTTCAACATTACGGTACACCTTAGGATCCACTGTGACCATGGCCGTGAGTTTGATAATGCCCTACTTAAAGACCTTTGCGAACTCTATCATATAAAACTAACCTTCTCTAGGTCCATCACCCGCAATCAAATGGTTCCTTTAGAAAGATTCCATGCAACTCTCACCGAAATGATTAGATAATAAAGCAGAAAATCCCGACGAACACCCCTTTAATATTCTCCAGTACGCAGTGATCTGCTATAATAATACCAAAAATAAGACTCATGGGTTTACACCCTACGGACTCATTTTCGGATACACGTCAAACAGACCCCCAGAAACTTTATTAAAAGGGTAGATATGCTATGTGCGTATGAGAGCAATAAGGGTAGTTTTTCCCATGTATTTCTTATGGGAGAAATTTCAGCCCCTAAAACACAATTTTATGGATTTTCAACCCCTACTCAAAAATAGAGGATGATTTTAAATAGGGGTAGTTTTGTAAGCCTTAGTACCCACCTAACATCACCAAGCTTTTACATCGCGTCATCATGGTCAGCAGGATCAGTTTAAAAATAATTAAATAAATAAAATCTTCAAATAAATAACCTAGAAGGATTCGAACCACCTGTTGCCCCATCCTAACGTTTCACAGTTCAGCGTCTTAAACCTTGCGGACACCGAGACTTATTATCTAGTAAGGTAAAGTAAGCGTACAATATCAAACGTATCACACGTGGGCGTCATAGTAAATAAACAAGGTCGCAACTAAAAATTGTTTATAAGTAAATAAATTTGAGGGGCCACACAACATATTTGATATATAAGCCCTAGATGAGTTAATTAACCTAATATTAAAATTGTTTTCAAATCCCACGCGATATAATTAAAATAACTGATATTGAAAAGCAATAATAATTTGCCTTTAAACAGCTGCTATTAATTAAGGATAATATTATATTACTTATATGAATCAATAATATTATAAAAAAACTTAAAAAATTGACTTGCTACCCCTATAAATTATATTTAAATATATTCCTTAGGCCCTAATGTACCATTAACCAAAAAATCATAAATTTTGCATTGACAGAAACCGCCCTATTTAATTTTTAATTCTAACTTTTATGTTATAATTAATAAAAATCGCAAAAGTCCACTGCACTACCATTGCACCACGGGAGAATATTAGATATTGCCGTGAAGTATCAGGTGGATTACGTCATCACCACGCGCGGGTAACGTAGTAAAGGAAAATTATCAAGGTCAATTGTTAAACAATTTATGGTTCGTGCCGTATAATTTGAATAAGTCCAAAGGGTAATAATTTGTTTTTAAGCCGCGGGTTTTAAGCGAACATCATATAGCGAACCGGCAACAACGCAAATCTTAATGAATAAATTAATACATAGTTATGGTTAAACAAACAGAAAATAATGAATCCACGTGTATTCAAGAAAGGTCGGTTTATGAATCGACTGCAGTTGCATATTTTACACGTTAAATATTAATTAGAAAAAATCACATTGACAGAACCCGAAATATTTAATATTAAGACTAGCTCGCGTAAAACTAACTTTTATGACATAATTAATAAAAATGGGGGTAAAAAGTTATACCAAACGTATCTAAAATAATTAACACTAAAAATGCATTGTAAACACCTAATAAGTAATCAAATCAAATGAAAATGAATTTGTTAAATTTTGGCGTTCGGTCAATATTTTAAAACTTAGGGTTGCTACCCCTATAAATTATATTTAAATATAGTCCTTAGGCCCTAATGTACCATTAATCAAAAAATCATAAAAATCACATTGACAGAAACCGCCCTTTAATTTTTAAGTCTAACTTTTATGTTATAATTAATAAAAAATCGCAAATTGCATCAAAAACACAATGTTGAATATTACAATTATATATCTAAAAATAAAATGGGTGGATACCCCCGCAGGGAGAATATTAGATATTATCTAAGTATCAGGTGGATTAGAATCACCACGCGCGGGTAACGTAGTAAAGGCAAATATCAAGGTCAATTGTTAAACATTGTCTAATAAGCGCCAGGTTAAATAATCACGTAAATTAAAAATCCCCGCTTCTAGCAAAGCAATCTGCGGTAAATAAAAAATGAATAATTGGTTCACTAAACTAAGAGCCCGGCTAATATTTTAAAAATTGACTGGCTACCCTTATAAATTATATTTAAATATAGTCCTTAGGCCCTAATGTACGATTAATCAAAAAATCATAAATTTTGCATTGACAGAAACCGCCCTATTTAATTTTTAAGTCTAACTTTTATGTTATAATTAATAAAAAATCGCAAATTGCATCAAAAACACACATGTTGAATATAACAAAGCGCTCGGGTAATATTTTAAAATTAGGGTTGCTACCAACATAAATTTAGTAAAATATATACTTAACGCCCCAATGTATCATTTACATAAAAAACCCAAATATTGCATTACTGAAATCGATTCATTTAATCTGATCGCAACTTTAAGCGTAGCTTTTGCTCGGTAATATTTCCAAAATTAGGGTTGCTACCAACATAAATTATAGTAAAATATATACTTAACGCCCCAATGTATCATTTACACAAAAAACCGCAAATATTGCATGTACTGAAACCGATTCATTTAATCTGATCGCAACTTTAAGCGCTTAAATAGGTTGTAGACGATTAATTTTTAACTAATCAAAATTTTATTTTTATCAGGTAACTACAGAGTCACATTTCAAAGCCAATACAGCGTTCAAGGTAAGTATAAATTAATTGTGTGAATTAATAAAAAAAAGCACTTACCCGTTCGGTATATACCCTGGGTGGATGACGTAGATAGTTGTTAACAAACCGCCTAGAAAAATAAAGTTCTATATATTTACAGCAAAAATCGTTTAGTTAAAACTTATGCCTATTGTTAATCGCGCCTTGTTGAATTATTCAGAACAGACAATAGTTGCGAGAGAGAATATGATTTTAAAACAATATATTTACCCCCACATCCTACCTGTTTTTGTATTTGTAAAATAACAACATGCTGAAAAAAAAAAATACCTAAAATAATCTAATAAATTTGTTACCAAGAGAAATGGTAAAAATTAATCTAAAAGTACAGCACCAAAGGAAAAAATTATATTTTACCAAATGCATCTGCTACTACGGACCAATCAGCAGGCGGGAGTTCTGAAAAATACCATAAATCAAAAAATTCCTAAAATAATAATAATAATACAAAGTACCAAGTAATAAATCAATAATAATATATCAATTCTCAAGCAAAAAAAGTACACGGCGGTATACCTAAAAAATATTAAAACAGATGGGGTAAAATACAGATTCAAGGTAATGATGTCACCATACAATTAATAGAAAAATTAAATAATATTTCGAAAAAATCCAGACATATTTGTACTACACCTAATAATTATAATAACAGATTTTTTTAACATTAAGCAGATATATTAGTAAAAACACAACATACATATGTAATTAATACCGAAACCACCCCCGCATATAGTTGAATGATGGCATCCTGATTTTAAGTTCTAGCACCGACGTACAATATTAATAAAAAACACAATATTACACATCGGTCCCAGTGAAATTATCACCTGGAACAGACACCCATCTTAGTTGGTTGAAGGGTTTGCCCTAGTTGATTGACGCAACCGTTAAAGCCTCAGATCTAAAGTACCAGGTTAATAAAAAAACAAAACATGATACTAGAGATCCAAAAAAAAATTAACAACCACAGCATTTTTCCCTCGCGTTTTTCACAGACTTGGGACTGTCAAAATAATAATAATTAGGGTATTTCACCAAAAATTATTATCTTGGTACGCTTAAAAAATGCATAATTAATCACCCCTAATTATGAAAAGGTCTCTCACGTTTTTACAGACTTGAGACTGTCAAAATAATAATAATTAGGATATTTCACCCATAATTATTATCTTGGTACGTTTAAAAATGCGTAATTAATTATCCATAATTACGAATGGGTCTCTAACGTTTTGTACAGACTTGAGACTGTCAAAATAATAATTTTCACGGATATTTTACCGAAATTATTATCTTGGTACGCCCAAAAAATGCATAATTAATCACCCCTAATTATGAAAGGGTTGGGTCAGTCTGTCTGTCAATAGTCAGGTCGCAATTTAGTCAGTCATAGCAGCGAGCGGTTTACCCGATTTAAAAATTTACAAGGATGTATTTTACGTGATTTTAAAAACATAAAAAGTATAACAATTTAGAACATCTGAATGGTTCTTTATGTATCTAAATATATATATTTTTATATATTGGCGTCTTTTTATGGTCCATTGGGCATCTTTTAATGGCTCTTTTAATGTATATTGGTGTCTTTTTCTTTTAATGACTCTTTTAATGTATATTGGCGTCTTTTTATGGTCCATAGGACATCTTTTCAGGGCTCTTTTAATATTGGCATCTTTTTATGGCCCACTAGACATCTTTTCATGGCTCTTTTAATTATTCAAAAATATATATACATACGTAAAAATACTTTATGCATAAACCACGCAAAACATTATCTAAAAATAAGTATACAAAAATGCTTATAAAATAAAAATTAAAACAACTTATCTAAAATATTCTTATAGACTAAAAAAGAGTTTATTCCTCCATAATTGAATAGTGCCCCCACGGCAGCGTATTATTGCGTCCCCTAATAATATAACGTTTATCATCATGCGGGCTAAGTCCTATTTTTGTTTGCCTAATTGAATGCAGCGCGTGTTTCTCTGATCTTATTAAATTTTGCGAGACGGGTAGTTCATTATAGGTTTCCAAGCACCGCACATAATCATCGAAAGTTATGTCATGTCGGATGACGGATTTTTTAATGCCCTTAATTTTCTTGGTAACACCCAAGTTAGCCAAGGCCCTCGCAATTTCCGCATGTTCTTTGTTTTCGGCGTCTAATTTAATGCGCTCGGCTTCGATTTCCGAGTCGGTAAAATACAGCTTTGTTGTATACATTTTAGACCTAAGACCAGTGAAATGCGTCATTATACGCCCCGAATTTTCGTCTTTCATCATACCAAGTACTTTCTTATTAACCTGAGGAATTCCATAAATATTATCGGGGGCAAAGTCGCTAGTGTCGAAATACAGATGGCAGTCCTGCTTAACAACCTGATATACATCAGGGTGTTTTATTGTATAAATAAGGCTGTCTGTGTCCGTATATAAAACACGACAGTCGGGAAAGCGGTCTTTCATATAGCCATAATGGAAATCGTAGATTGTAGTTTTAGCCAAATCCAAAATACACATACCCACATAAATAGGCTTATTAAAATAAACCTCGGATTTAGATAATTCTACAAGTACAAAATTTGCATTAATAGTAGTACTACTCTTAAATTCGGGTCTAGCAATCAGCGCTTCCAATCCATAGCGACCGTCCCAGCTAGTAATAAGCTTGACGTTAGAGTGGTTTCTAATATTTTCCATTGTCTTACCGAATACCGCATTATTCATTAATTTAAAAAGATATTGTTCGAACTTATTCCTCGCTGCTTTACGTAGCCGAGTATTAAGGTCTATATACGACTTAAGCCAAAAAGACTGATTAAATGATAGGACGCGGTGCACGGTAACCAGTTTAACCCAAGCTTAATTACCTGTTTTAGATTACGGTAATGAATGACATATTTTTCTTTATCATACAAAGTTGCCAATAGTTTCGTGTTTTTCGAACCTTTGGGCACGCGATGTTCGGGACATGGAGGGAGATCTGAAAATGCATCGTGGAGTTCTTGTGGTATGCGTAAATCTACTTCTAAAATATATCCCACATCAGAGTCGTCGGCAATGTCACACGCGTTTAAATTAGAAATTTCGCCCTCGGTCAACCAACTAAAACCCCCATACGGCAGTTTTTGTGACATTGCCCACCCGTACTGGTTATTAACATCAAAATATTGTAAGTATGAATCTTCCTTAGACGGATCATAGTTTGGAGTATATTTATTATTAGCTTCCGCGTATCTAACTGAGCATTGACTCAACCCACCCCGGATACCTCTCTCTATACATTCGACCATTTCTATAAGTCATACAAAGCCATCCATAACCGGGGAGAGTATATGACCAAGCGGGATCTAAACCGTATGTTTTATGTGAAGTTGTTCTAAAACTTTCAAACACATCAGCCAGAAGTAAAACATCGGTTTTTAGGTATAAGTCAGAGTAATCCTGCATGTTGTTACAGCTAAACTCTCGCCATACCTGTTGAGCATGCGCATAATCATTGCTAGAAATATTTACACCCTCCAAGCTGTTATAAAACAGGCATTGTGGTGGTAGTTCGGGTTGTTTTAAAGAATCCCAACCAGTCATATATTCATATGGAAATACACCCTTTCTTTTTAATAGCGTTAGGCGTTCGTCGCCCACACCCTGAAATTCCGACTCTAGAATGGGATAGTCATTTAAATAAGATGCGAGCTTATCCAAACCGCTGGCTAGAAACCTGAAGCTGTCAATAAACCGAAAATTGACCAGTGTGTCATCAAAATGTTTTGTAAACGATATGTAGCGCTCTTTATTTACAGGTAAAATATCGATTCGTCCTTTTACCTCCGCCAAAGCCATTATTATCATATGGCCATCATAGCCACTGAGGTTGTGTAATATTACCGGTACGCATTGGGTGTCTTGATAGCTCAAGTTACAAGACTCATGTGCAGGCCCTCTATATTTCCCGGTTAAATGGCAGTGATCTCTAACACGCTTTTCTTCGGCGGAAAGAGGCTTCTCACAAATATGACACATAGTTGCCATTCTAAACTGCATATTTTGCTCGTCTGTTAGCGGTTCCATGGGCAATGGGCACTGAAATACCGTTTCCACATCCGCAGCAAACTGTTGTAGCTCGCGTACAAACCACCCCATGCAGTCTGACCCTGTATATGATTTATAAAACGACAACGAGTCATCATAACTACACTTGACGAAATATCCCATGCTGTATGGAATATGGTTATGGGTCTTAGAGTGGTTTTTGTCGTGTCATCTTGAACAGGAACTAATAAACCTCTATATCAGCATAAATGGCAAACGGCACTTTTCTCCTTATGCTTAAAATTTTGAAATTCTATTATATTTTTACCCTCTTCCGCAACCGGGAACGGCACATTGACAATTTCAGACACTCACCGTATGTCCATCAAGTTTTTCTTGTGTTAAAAAATAATGTAAACATCGATCACAAAAGAATTTTTTGAACTGGTTCCTTATTTATTTGCGAGGAAATAAGTCGGGATAAATCCTTAATCCAAACATAGTGGTATCTAACAGGCGTTAAATCGTCTAGATCATTTTCATTAATATAGGTGTCCTGTAATAATAATAAATTAATATGTTTTTCACGCTTATTTTTAGTTAAAATATACGGCACAACATTAAACTTTTTACGTGACTTTTCCAGTCTATAAACATTAACGGATAACTTATTTTGTTTTTCGAAGCGCGGAATTTGTCCTATTGTCATTGGAAACTGTATGCCTTTAAGATTAAAAACTTTCTAGGTCCGGATACGAGTGTTTCTCAATATTAATTTTAGCCGGGTATAATGCCAGAAATCGCCCAAAGAAAACACATATTGTCAAAATTTTGAACATTAACCCCGTGTCTTTTTATTTCGACGGGTAGTTTTAATTAAGTGCCGGCACGTAAAGGGGTTATAGTGGTTTATAGAAACCATTAAATTAAGTATTTTTTTAAAATGCCCAACCTAAATTATTTCCGGGAAATTTCCCGTCAAGCTCCGTTAAAATCGGTTGGTGATATTTTATAAACCCAAACTCATCCAACTGGTACCCTTAAAAATTGGCGGTTTCGAGTTTTAAAAATATATTTCATTTCCACGAGCATTTCATTGGCCTTGGTAATGAAAAAATCCCCGGAAAAGACGGCGTTGACTTTAAGAGCCTCGGTTTTCTTTAAGGCGTTTTGAATGCGGCGTTTGAAGAGCGCTGCACAGTCGGTTAAAAATAATTTAGGATCAGTATGACGCATATTGGTTATTACGCCGGTCCTGACCCTTGATTGAAACGCGGAATTCACGTCATCCCACACGACACGGCTGCATGCGGTATTAGGGCGTCTAACCCCGCTACCCCCGCCGACTTTTAGATTTTTTAGACCGCGTTGGAAACCTTTAATTTCCCCCAAACAAGCAGTAATATGTGACTTTTCAGCCACAGACTTAGCCCGCTTTAACTGTCTAGTAAGATTATGGAGGGCGATAGTACATTGTTTTAAAATAGGCCCGCAATCTGCTACGCGTAGGGTAGGGTTTTGGACCTGAGCACGAAGAGATTCGACAATTTCACTTGGAGAAGGCATTATCTGAAACAGAGAGAGAACGTCTGTACTGCACAAAGGGTGTGATAGAATGGTCTACAACCCCATGAGGCACCCCTATTTATAACTTTTCTGCTCTCTGATAGCCTTAAGATAAAATACTCGATTCTGATTGGTCAAAATAAAGAAAAATATTTCGATTTTAATTTGGGATTTTTTAAATTTAGTTGATATTTTAGATATATAAAATAAGTTAAATCCCCATATATTATAAAGATTTTTAGTAGATTATATCCAAATAAGCAATATTTTAAACCCTATGTATATTACTAAAAATGAATCCGACTTATTAAGACCGTGTATATTAAATACCTATATTAAATAAGCTAATCCTATGTATTTTTTAAACACGAAAAAACCAAATAATTAGTTTAAACTTCATTCATTTTCCATATGATGATATTTTAGCGGTATTTTAACACATATTGAAAATATGTGTTGATAATGGAACAATAATTAATTAACAGCTGATGTGATAGGCGAGAATTCCAAGCCGCATTTTTATTTATACAGTTTAAAATATCATAACATTAAGGTGAATATGACCACGTTTACACCGAGTTTTCTAAGTGATGAGATCTCTGTTTTTTTTTTTGGTGTTTCCCCAATTGTTTATTCCTTATTACAAACGTATTGCTTTGAACCGATCTGCTGGAACGAAACAGGTTAAACGGAACAGATAGATCGAAACAGGTTGAACGGAACAGAACAGGTTGTACAGGCTGTTCAGAGCTGTCCGGTGTCTGTCCTAAGGGTGTCCGGTCTCTGTCCGGTTAGCGTCCGGTCTCTGTCCGGTTAGCGTTCGGTCTCTGTCCGGATAGTATTAAGTTAATAAATATAGTAACTTTAACGTATAAGCTTAGTATGTAAACAACCTCCATAGAAGATGGACGCTACAAAAATTAAACATTCCCTTCTTGAAGTATCAAACACCAAATATGGTATAAGAAGAGCGGGTGAAAAATTTCTAATTGGAGATACTGATATTGAAATTATTGGAAGTCATTTGTTGATTTGTGATAATAAGTTTCTCTTAAGAGAAGGATTATTTAACTTGCTAACACAAGATGTACCCACAAAGTACTCAACTAAGGACTTGGCAGATTATAAAATTATTTTGCTTTTGACTAATGGCCATAAAAGAAATGATGGGAAAAATTTTAGCATCGCAAGGGCATAAATATCGTCATATTATTGCTAAATTGTTTCCCCCTACGAGGCCGTACGCGTCAAAACGCCAACGCAGTGTTAAAAGAATAGAGTCGAAACATGTGGAAGAGCCTTATCAACCTAAAGAAATTGTCTGCGACTCGGAAGTGAAAGAACATGTGGAAGAACCTTATCAACCTAAAGAATTTTCCTATTATAGCAGTCCGAAACAAGAAGGTCAACCTAAAGAATTTGTCTATTATAGTGACGTCAATGAATTGGTTGAACGTTTTGGGAAGTTGCACGCTGCAAGGGAAGCTGGGAATAACAATAACCTTAACGAGATAATGTGCATCCTTAGGGAGCTCGAAAAATTAGGTGTAATAGAGTTTTATAAATAGATGATTTTTGTTCTAACCTAATCAGTCTTGTTCCGACCTTTGAGCAGAATGGTTCGTCTACTTATTCTTCTTCTGGCTTCGGCTATAGCAGATGACATGCAAGAGGCTACCGAATTTCTTACAAAGTATGGATATTTAACCTTTCGAAAATGGCGCATGTTACAATAACACCAGAGGTGGCGCCAAGTCTGTAACCCCGTTTGAAAAAATTGTTAGAATTTTTTTAGTAAAAAAAATAATAGATATGTTTGAATAACTCATTTATTATATCAAAAAACAAAAAAAAATTCAAAACACCTAATTAATAAAATGCCTATTTCTAAAAAAAATTAATGAAGAAAAAAAGAAACCTGTTGTATAATGAAGTGCCAAAGTTTAAGTTAAGAAGTAGCATATTTTTTATCTTTACAATAAAAAGAGCAAATGTCAAATAACAAATGCTACATGTTATCTAATTGATTTAAGCAATCAGAACACCACGCTTTGAGATGGGTGAGACAGAGAAACTTTTTACATTTTTCAAATAGAACCTTTTTGAATCACACAAAAAAAGCATCTTTTTCGGGTCCCTGCCACTTTTGTGGCGTCTCTACGATTGCAGATGTTCCTGATAATCCCGTCTTCTTTCCTGAACAGGTCGTGGTACATTTGTTTCTAAGGAGCGTCGAACCAAATGTGGCGTCGTCAGTTCCACGGCAAGTTTTTTCAAGTATAGCCTTCTTAGAAATGAAAATTCTTTTTATTTGCGGCGTAAATCAACTGGGAATTCCCCCCGCTATATTTAATAAAGAAAAAAAACGACCATTGGATCGTCGAGTATTCCTAGCAACCCAAAGGTAGCCATAGCTTATCAAGTTGTCAACCCACCTTTGGTGCCATTATAGTACGTTATGATTTCGGGTTTATATTGCTCTCGTGTTGATTCATCGATTGCATCATCATGGTGTAAGACGAAACCAAAATAACATTTCAATTTTTTTGGACGTAGGACACTATCGTTATATTTTCTTGAAACCCAAACATCGAAGTGCAGGCATCTCGGTTTCTTTATTTATAAATTCTGAAGGAAGTTCCCTTTTGTTTTTTTTTTTAAAAGTTCCAAAAAAAAGTCAAGCTATGTTCTTAAACAGTTTCTGAACTAAGGAATGCTGGTAAACCAGTTGTCACAAGTAAGGTTTCTATTGGTACCAAAATAGGTTCCACAAGGCGCAGAACGACGCTAGAAGGAATTGCTTTTCTGAAAAGGACCTTCAGGTTGACTTCCTACATAAACTTCCAAATTGGCACAATAGATGTAGCAGCATCCACAAGAGCAAATATTTTTATGCCGTATTTATTTTTTACTTAATATACTGTTTGAACCACAACGCCCACGAAAAGCTTCAAGTTTCTCATCAATAGTACTGTTAGCCCCTATGCAATATGCCTTCTTACAATTTAACAAAATAATCAAATGTTGTTCGTATTGGCGCTAATTTATCCAGCTTTCGTCTTTCTTCTCTGGTAAGAGATCGTCAAATCTCAAACAGTTCAAAGAAATCGAAAGCGGTTCCACATTGTTACCCAAAATCTCTCAATTCCTGTTCCTGTCCTATCCCAAATTTCTTTTGTATTCAATCTGCTACTTTTCAGAGGCCAGCCAGGTATAGTAAACCAAAAAAAAGCTTTTATTTAGTAAATCTGTAGGCTTTGCCGCTCGATCTCGGAGTAATTTGCAGATATTCCAGTAATCTATATATGTTTGTGTACACAACAATTTCTTCCAACATTTTTCCGTAAAAAAAGCGACCAGCATTCAAGCTCAGTACGGGCATTTTTTTGGTATTCTTTTTTTCCAGTCGAACGATTATATTTTCTCGCCTATTCTTGATGTTTTCTTGGTACAGAATTTACGCCATTTTGTTTTACCATCTTTCCCAATAAAATGAGGAATCCTTGGTATTTTTGCGGAGAGGGGGTCATTTCTTCATCACCACATTCCTGTTGGACTCGCTATCAGTGTCCCTTTCTTCAGTGACATCCTCTTCTGTGCCTAATTCAAGTTCCTCATCATCTGGTTCTTCTGCAACATCTCCGTATCCCATAGTTTTTTGCAACCATTCTTGTTTTTTTTTCCCCTCATTTCTGAAAATAAAAATAGCTCTAATTAATTAGGTTTTATAGTAATATAAATTCAGAGTTTTACAACAATCAAATAATATAATTTACTACAGTTTTTAGTTTTAACAACAATCAAATAAAATAAATATACTTACCTAAATCAAACAAAACCAAATTTCCAATTATCAAAAACAGTAACTCCAGGAATGGCGCCGGGCTCACGACTTTTTGCCTTATAAATCACAAAGAAATAGCGCACCCTTCTTTTCTTGTTAGGCTAATACTGAAAGCCATTGTAGGAAGGTACCTGAGTGGGCAATGTTACAACGATTATAGTCGAGTCGGGCCGACACCTTGAATACCTGTGGGTCTGTCAGACTTGGGCCCCCAAGGTTAAATCAGACTACCCTAATAACATCGTTGAATGGAGGAATAACTTTCAAGAGATTATCAACTACCAATTGGAAACATTGAATCCAGAGACTTAGATTAATGAAAACCTGTGGGGCACTATCATGCCTATTTCACAGTTGATGCATCGGGTAAAACTAAATGGCAAAAAAGACTATTACCTGGACAATATTTCCACCGCAACATTTGTCTCAAATACACAGAAGCCCGGAATGCCTTCCAATCGTGGGAAAAATATGCAGATATTCGCTTGTATTTGAAATTAAGATAAAAGCGTCAGATATTGTTATTTCTTTTAAGGGGAAACACATAGTATGGAGACCAAAAACACTACATGGGATATGAATTAAAAAATGGTTTTGGGGCATGTATTTTCATACAACGAAACCATCAGGTTGAAATCCATTTAAAAACCGTTGCTGGGTTTATTCAAACGTCCTGTGAAGTATGGTTACACCAGTTTGTTAGCTGTTTTAGGCAAAATAGGCCACGCGCTTGGAATATCTCATTATTTGTTGGCACTTCAATTATGTACCCGTATCTACAGAATTTTAACGGAAGTTTGATCGAGATTTTTAATTCATTTTATGGACCAAAGAAGACTGTAAAATCCACAGTACAAACAACTGTAAAACCTACCACCATAACGGGTAAACCCGCAGAAAAACAACGAAAAACCAACCACTACCACAACTGTTAAACCACCGTAAAAACAACTGTAGAAACCAGAAAATCCATGAAACGCCTAAAACCGATGCCTGACCTTGG
Organism: Listronotus oregonensis; assembly: GCA_019359885.1. Classification (NCBI taxonomy): domain Eukaryota; kingdom Metazoa; phylum Arthropoda; class Insecta; order Coleoptera; family Curculionidae; genus Listronotus; species Listronotus oregonensis. Next base: position 14,561 of record JAHBCN010016389.1, read on the forward strand.
ATTTTTAAAATTTAAGGACTTGACATTTTAGTAAAAATAAGTTGTTATATTTTTAAAGAAAATGTGGTGGATGTAAATTTAAAGACCAAAGAAATTAAGAACAAGCCGTTCCTGATAAAGATTATTTACCATTTTTACCAAAAGATTTTAAAAACGTAACGACTATTTACAAGACCTAATTGAAATTGCAATTGCCGAGAAATTGTACTTTTTCAAATATGGCTCCTTTGAGTTGATAAAGAAAGACTATACAACAGCGATTAGTACAGCTGATATTGGCGTGCAAGGTATTGTTAATACAAATAAGGGAAAAACCTTTTTATTCATAGGTGAAAATATGGTTTGGACCTTAAATGAATGTACATTTAGGCCTCAGGAAAGACACATTATATCCGAATTATTTTCCGGAATTCCATCCAAAATTGACAGTGTATTTAGATATACTAACGGGCGAATTTATTTTATACAAAAAGGAATGTATTTTGAGTATAATGAATTTACAGAATCCTTAGAACGTACGGGAAAAATAGATCTTAACTTCTTTGGTATATCCTGTCCTAATTTAAGTATTTTAGAACAGCTAAAAATATTGTTAAATGACATTGTAAATAATAAATTTAAAATTATTTAATAAAACTTTTTAAACAACCTAGTTTTTTTTTTACGCCTACATTAGCTTATTGGAGAAGATCGTGGTCTTTGATTAAGTTTTTCTCCTCAGAACTGTTGCACGACGGTTAAAAAATTAAATATGCAGGTTTTCCCAGACGGGATAAAACAGGGCTGTTCGCCGAACGACTACCATTTTAGGGGAGCTGGAACGGCTAGGTGTAATTGAATTTTATTGATTTAATAAAAATGTAATTTGTAATAAATGTATTAAAAAATTTATGTGCTTTTTAATCATCGATCTTAACGCTCTTAATATTTTTCATAAGTTGGAGCGTGTATACGCGATTACTATAGTAACGGTACTCAATTGCGTGAGTTTAAAACGTTACACCCGACCAAAATTTAAAAATTGCACACAAATAGATGTTGTATTTTTTTCCTAGGTAAATGATTAATAATATGTATCATCAAATATAAATCAAGTAAAAACATAAAAATTTTAGCGTAATATTTGGCTAGCGGCTCATATCTTTTTGATTAATAATTAGTAAAATTATTTTATATAATCCTAAGATCCGGTAGTTTTGAGGTAATTTTTAAATATTTCAAAAACTTAAAACGTTTTGATCACCAATAAAGTTTTCATAAAATTTATTTTACATATAGTTTATATTTGCGGCTGATTATGCTTTTGCTTAAATAAAATGTAAAACACTTGATGTCTAAGTTTTCAATAATAAAAATTATTACCTAGCAATAATAGTCCGCAAATAATGTAGAACATTTTCTACAAATATAAATTAATTCCTTAGGCTCTTGGCTTTCTTTATAATACCGCGGGTTAAGGGTGAATTTTTCAAGAAATTCGCCTATTTTAGGGTTGTCTGTGTAAATCCCTAAAGTTCTTTTTTGAAGCCCTTCTATGAATGCATCATTATAGATATAACGAATATCACAAAGTGTTGAAAAAATATGGTCATCGTTAAGTGAATATTTAAAATTAAATTTGCAGTTATAACATCTAAACATAGCGCCCTGTAAAAAATAAAACACTATACCGTGAAACGCTAAATCAAAAAGCAAAAAAACTTACCGCTGCAGCAGAAAAACTATGTGACACTTTTACAAACTGTAAAAAAAAACTAATGCAAATGTGTGCTGCTGGTTTTTAGGAAAGCTCATTTGTTAAAAACTATTGGGTGGGGAGTATCGACAAATTTGTACTATTATAAATATAATGTACTTAATTTTTAAACCCGGTGCAAATTAAATATTCAAGAATTATCTTTAAATGATTAACAACGATAGTAAAAGATAAAGTTCGGTAAAAATGCAACTTAACATAAATCCAAAGTTTATCAACAATGAGTAATGTTTATTGTAAAGAGATAAAACGCGGCATATATGCAGATCAGCGTTTCTTCGAGGTTTATCTTCATATGTTGTATTCTTCCAGTGGCGTACTTGGGAATATTGGCTGTGATATGTAACTACCGACCGATGTATCGCGGAAAATTTTTATTTTAAAATGCTTTTTATTGGTTTAAAGCTTTATCAGTATAAAATGTAGGTGGTTTTTTCTACAAAATTGAAACTAGCGAGGTGGGATGAATTCTTTAAATGCACAGTTTTTTGTGTAAAAATTATTAGTTTGTTTTATAAGCTTGTGTGTTTCTTACAAAAATGGCTGCACCAACCCCCACAAACTCCCTTGAAGCCGTCAACGCCGCGGGGCTGCTGGAGTCGAATTTCATTAAGGCCACTGACTTGGTGCTTAATAAGCCCTACCCAATATCAAATATAGTTAATGTTGCTGGGAAATTTGGCGTTCAAACGCGCGTAACCTTGGATAACTTAGGGGACCTCTTTTTACCACGGCGAATGACGCTAAGTGATCGGGCGTGTCGAGGCTTTCAACGACCCCACAAACCCGCTTTTCTTGGTATTTCGTGGAATGAAAAAAATTGAGAAATTTGATAAGCAGACACCCCTATTAGAATTTGTCAAGCAGCAGTGGTAAGAATCTTTTTTATAAATATTTTCGTGTGTAATTGTAATTTTTTATTTAGGAATAGTGGAACGTGGTATTGCAAAAATTGTGAGAAATACTTCTGCTTTTGTCCCCTATCTATAAAATTTCATAAATTTTAATGGTAATATTTATACCACTCAATTATACCCAAGATATTAAGTTAGTTTTTTATTTTCAGAAAAAACATGACCGGCGGGCCTGAGGCTACAATTATAGAGTATTTAAAAAATATTAATTATTTTTGATTTAGCGCTCCCTTATAATTATTTATCAGTTTTTAGTTAAAACATATACACCAAAACAATTTTTAATTCGCGATTAATTATTTCAAAAAATGCACCTGAATTTATCTCGCTTGTTGTTAGCATGACTGTATACTAAGAATTCATTTTTTAAATATTTTTATAATTAATCGAGCTAAAAAACCACTGATGCCCACATTTTCGTGGGAAATTTTCAAAAAATCACAATATTTGCATAATGTTTTAAAATAAACGGATTGTGCTGTTATAGGGTTTTTTGCTAGTTTGATTTAGCGATCTCGTGGTACTTTTATAATTATTTGATAATTTTTTATTTACGGCAAATGTGCCTTAGCTATATTGTTAATATTATTTACGTACAATTTTATATGATAATTGGCGCCCGGCGGCACCACCAGGCTGATAAGCTCCCCGGAGCTTGCATCTGGGGGATTGTCCGTCACAATGAGCGTGTACTAAAATTTTTTAAATATTTTTTTTTTGTTTTTTATGAAAATTCAAAACTTACATCTGATCCGGGAAACATGTTTTCTAGCAGATCCTGTATAAAACAGGTGATTTCTAGTAGTTCTTAAAAGATAAACACCCGGTGATTTGTAAATTTTTTAAAAAATAAAAAGCTTACCTTCGTTAGTGTAGAAGGTGGCATTTTCAATTAACACAATACAATAATCAAAAATGGTTCTATGCTTCTATTTGAAGCCCCCACTGTCAAATAGTTTTACATTGACGCCATAATAATTTTGCCATATATTCAATTAAATTATACTTTTTTCTTATCGGTTTTGTAATTACATTCTTTGTTACCACTAGAAAAATGCACCCACTCGTATGAATCCGCACCCAGTCATCTGCTAATTTTCACGACGGATTTGTGCTGTATGTGCCTGTATTATTTAGTTGAAAATCAGTTAAAAATGTGGGTTTGCCTAAAGTGTAGTCGGTTAATTCCGCACCCCCACTGTGGATGGTGTAGTAGGCCAACCAAAATAATATGCCGTTTGTGTATACGTGAATTTTTTAATTTATGAATTTTTGAGCTTTTTTAGTGTCCCTATAACGGTAAAATTATGCTTTATTTTCGCTAGGTGATGCAACTTAATTTTTTAAAATGTTTTTGGTGCCGGTTTTTAGTAAAGGTAATTTTTTAATCTTTAAATCGTAAATTTTTTAATCGGGTTTGAATTTTTGAGCTTTTTAGTGACCCTGTAACGGTATATTATACTTTATTTTTGCCGGATGGCACAACTTAATTTTTAAACTTTTACGAATTTTTGCACTTTTTAGTGACCCTATAACATTAAAATTATGTTTTATTAAGTTCAGGCACTAATGTGATATATTAGCAAAAAAAGAAACAATATACCCCACTAGTACCTTAAATTAAAAATCATAATGTTATGCATGTTTCCCTCACGTTTATATGGACTTGGGACCAGCAATATAATAATTAGGATATTTCACCAAAAATTATTACATTGGTACGTTTAAAAATGCATAAATTATCACCCCAATTTATGACAGGGTCTCTCTCACGTTTTTATGGACTTGAGACCGGCAATATAATAATTTCTATGGATATTTCACCAAAATTATTACATTGGTACGTTTAAAAATGCGTAATTAATTACCCATAATTACGAATGGGTCTCTAACGTTTTGTACAGACCTGAGACTGTTAAAATAATAATTTTTTCGGATATTTCACCGAAATTATTATCTTGGTACGCCCAAAAAAAAATGCATATGCAATTAATTTATATACGATGTTGTCACAAAGTAATATATATGCCGAGACCGCCCAATAGTATGACAGATTAATTCCACCCCCTATAGACAGTGAACCATTATATGCTTCAAACGTCCTTATTAAGGATTTTAGAGCCGTTGAGCGAAGTGGTAATCCCTGCTTACAAACCAGGTCGCTTTTAGCTGAGAACCGGTTTTATACAGTTTGAAAATGTCTATTTGGTTTATGAGTTCTAATGTGCCTGCGAGGTGTAATTCGGCGGCCTTTATTTTCTAGCAAGTATTCTTTGGTTTTATTCCTAATACTAAGGCCCTAATAATCAGTCTGGGGTTGTACAATTGATATTTTCATTTTAAACATTTTTGAAGCTGTTTCCTTAATACATGTATGCCTAGTCATTTTATGTAATTTCGACGTTTAACAATATTATTAATTTTCTTTACTACGACGCCCACGCGGATGATGAATACGCCAGCACTATACTCTATTTAACTT
>JAHBCN010016390.1:0-19548 GCA_019359885.1 Listronotus oregonensis
TTTAGAAATTTTCCTTGCTAGAATTTTCCGTGTGCGCACGCCCTTTTTTTAGTGTTTGAAAATTTTCCAATTGTATTTGGTACATATTTTAGTAATTTGTAAAGTTTTTTTACCTCCGCTTACAACCCAAGGGGGGTTTTTTGCCGACTTCACAATAGTCCTCCACTGTGTTCTGTCATTCATGGCATCAACTGGATTTTGTATGCCCTTTGCCCTTAGGTTTTTGGCAATATTGTCCCTCCATCGGAGTCGTGGGGGGCCCTAGGGGTCTTTTACCAACTGGTGTTTCCGCCCATACAAGCTTGACGTGCGATTATCCGGAGTTTCTCAAGTCCCGCCCACTTTTGTGGCGTTTGGATTTTATTCCTCGGACAGTGTTAGGCTCTCCGCATAGGTCTTCTAGCCCCCTATTTGTACGAATTCTCTTCCTTTCCGTTGTTGCGTCTACGGTTGGCCCATAGATTTTCCAGTATTCCGCTCAAAGACTCGGAGGCGTTCCTCATTTGCCACGGTCAGCGTCCACGTTTCACATCCGCACATCACAATTTTGTAAATTTGTAAAGATTCTATGCTAATATTTTGATAGTATTTGGTTACCTTAACCTGCCCAAAAGAGCGTTGGTTAAAATCCTCGAACCGAAATTTTATTTGTTGCAAATGGCAAAAGGGAAAAAAACGCCAAAATTACTACAAAGTGGTTTTAGGATACGTGGTTTGATTTTTATATATGCAATGGCCCCAAACATACACTTTTTTTAGGTAGAGTAAACAATTTAAACCGAGTTTTTTTTTTTGCAATAAATTTAGCGCACCGCTAATCCTCCAAATGTCACAACCTAATTCTATGTAGTTTCGAAATAAAGCAACTCTGCATGTTTATTTAAAAATTACAAAACCGCCTTATATGTCATAAACGGTTAAAGCAAAAATTACTACACAGTGGTTTTAGGATACGCTCAATTCGATAATAATATCTGCAATGTTGCCAAATGTATACTGTTTAAGACTGATGTCCCAATAGGTTTAAGTGTTTTTGACCAGTTAAGCTGCCTACAATGCAAAATGGACCAAGGATATGTATTTCCAGAATTCACAGTTGCCAAATTTTAGAAACTAATTTATTAAATTAAAGTATTATGGGATTTGTATTTAAAGAAACGCAGTTGTCTACTTTATTTCAAAAGGTGTTCATTTGGAAACACTTCAGATACTACAATTAAATCGAGCATATTCTATAACCACTAGTAATTTTTACAATTACTTTAACTTTTTTACAATAATTTTTACAATTTTTCTTTGAGACATTGGAAGTTCTAGTATTTTTGAATGAAAGCGCAAAGTTGTCTTATTTCAAAAACTACATAGAATGGATGTATTTTTTTCTAGTTCATTTTGATCAGGATGCAAAATTATTACGGAAGACATATGTCTTATTAAAAGTATGCCCAACTTTTTTTTGTTTGATTGTGTTATTAGCAATTATATACATATGTATATGTGACCAAGCGGCGGTGATCAATTGTCACTATCTTAACACGTTAACCGCCACATGAAGCACGGATGCTTAGCGCTTCACTTTTTCTAGCGCCACGTAACGCATATTGGCGTAGACCTTCATTAAAATGTATATGTCGCAGTTATGCTTCGCAGTAGTCATGCAATCAAATGGGAATTTAAGTAGTGTGGCGCGGTAGACAAAACTACATTTTTACCCGCGTAAATTTATGCAAGACTATGTACCTATACCTAATTTTATAAGGTAGTTGATTTTTTTCTATATAAAGCCATCATAGAAGTTTTCACGTTAATATAATTTTGTGGGTGTTTACTAATGCCAAAGACAATTGTAGTTATCACTATAGACGCCCAGTCCCTTTGTATAAATACTTTTTGCCGACAATTGAATTTTATTAGAATATTTAATTTTTACCTGCTGAGGCCTCCAGGTTGCCGTTTTGACTCCTTACTGTGTCAAGGTCATAGTCTATTTAAAGAAGGTTCCTTCGCACATACAACAAACCCGCGCAAAAACAACAAACTGCTTTTTGCAGAGATATTTGAGGAAACAAGTAATGCACTATGAATTTTTGTGTGTAGGGGATTTAAATGGGTTTTTGGTATTCATTCGTATGAACCTCTTAAAACTTTGTAAACAAATTTTATTAACGGGAAATGAAAATGCCGTTGTCAAGTAAATTTTTGAAATGCATGTAATTAAAATATATATATATATATATATATATATATATATATATATATATATATATATATATATATATATATATATATATATATATATATATATAATCGTAAACTTAAAAATGCACTTTTTAATACACAAATCCAGTTTTTCATTTCCCATTAATTAAATTTGTTTATAAAGTTTGTAGCCGTTCATACGAGTCAAATGCAAAAAACCGCTTACAAATCCCCTCTGCAAAAAAATCCCTCGTAAGGCCTATTTGAGAGGCTGGTACGCTGGCGAGTACGCCACCACGCCACCGCTGTTAGTGAATATATAAATTATTATTGGTAATATAAAATAACATTAGAGTTTTTGTTGAATTTAACTGTTTTATGTAAACAACAAGGTAATAATTGTGCATTTGAGCATCATTTAATATGAAATGTAAATACAGAGTGTTTCAAAAGTCCTGAATGGAACTAAAATTTTCCATAAGTTGGCTAGTGAGCCCAAAAGCTGCTAAAAATATTTAAAAATTATTAACAATAATATAAATCAAATTAGAGGTCCTATATTTTTTAAAAAAAAACGACTTTTGAGCAATCTTATAGAGTTATAAAAAAAAAATTATCGTCACAACAGCTCTTTTTTTCTTTATTGTACTTTTATTATAAAACTTTATTTATAGTATAAGGGTTGGGGTCTAAATTGTATAGTTTTTAGATATTACGCAAATACCTATTTATTAAGAACAATATAAAAGACAATTATATATTCTAAAATTTTAATCACGACCCCACTTTTTGGGATGTAAAATCAAAATGAATATTTTTGTTTTAATTTAACAAATGTTTTTATTTTTAAATTTATCGAAAATAAAGCAAAAAAAATCAAAAATGTTAATTTTTCGATTAAAAGTTTTTTAAATTTTTTTTTTTAAATCTTAAAATTCATATTAAAAAAAAAAATATTTGTCTTTTGTAGTGGAATATGAAACAAATTACTAAAAACGCAAACCTAAATGAAATGAAAATTTTTTTTCAAAATAAATAAAAAAATCCTATAAAATTAAAAAAAAAAAAAAAATTTAAATCTCGAGAAAGGGGGCAGTTACGATTTCAATTCAAACTGATTTTGCAGTACAAATATGGAGTATTCGAATCCCGCGCCCCGTTACATTTAACATTTTTAAAATCTTACCCATGCTTCAGAGGTACCGTGCATAGTTAAATATACCGATTATTTAAGCAGGAATATAAAATATAATTGAATAAGAATAAAATTTATCCAATTAAAATTAACGCGCGACCTTAATTGTTTCCCATATTTCCCAGTGTAAGTGGCTTCCCATCCCCCCAGAACTTAATTTTTTAAATTTATTTCAGTCCTAAAATTAAAAAGAACCTTGTTTGTAATCATAAGGAGTAACCGCAACAACTGCCGTTTTTTTCACAATTTACAGAGAGGTGAAAAAAAACACAAACATGAATTTTAATAAATTACTCGTCGCAAAAAAATTAAGATGAGCATTGCTTTTCGGTTTTTGCAAATTTTAAAAAATCACCCCATTTAGGGGAAAATCGCCAAATCTGAAGAATTGCGAAAAATTGTAGTGGTATTAAAAGTTTTTCTCACTGCGATTTTTGTTTCAAATGAACCTTGGAAAAATGAAGTAATACTTTTTCATCTCTAAGAAGGTTGTAAACCAACCCCCATGGACTATGTGAGGGTGCAATCATCCCCTAAAATATATAAAATCGTATACAACTTCAAAAATTGCAAAACATCCAATTTTTTAGAACATGTCTAATAAGAAATAAATGTTTATGATAATCAACTACCCTATTCCAAGGGTGGAACTACTCTTATCAATGGGAAAAAATTAAATAAAATACTAGATTTTTCAAAAAAGTCTTAGTTGGTATTTTTTTATCCAAGTATATAAACCAGGTGTAACTAAATTTTTCTAGTTTACTTTTAACCAAAACCACCCTGCAAGGGGTATAGGCATCCCTAAAATGTAGAAAATCATATGCAACTTAAAATTGTAAAAAAAATATATTTGATGTTTTAGGATATCTTAAATATGACGGACAGTTTAGAGTAAGTTTTGATAATAAACCACTTCTTAAATTAAGGGTAAAGAAACCCTCATTATCAGAAAAATTGAATAAAATGGCTTATCCTAAAGCGTTTTGGGCTCATATTTTTAATCCCAGGTGTATAAAGTAGACCTTTTCTTGGGTTTTTCGAGTTCATTTCTAATCGTTGTTTTAAGGGGGGTAAATTCATCTCCTTAAATGTATAAAATCATATAAAACTTTTAAAATATTAAAAAGTATATTTGGATGTTTTAGAATATTCAAATATAACATGAATTTTCTTAATTTTGGGGGATTAATTTACCCCCTTTTTGCAGGGGTGGTTTTTTGGTTAAAAGTGATCTCAAAAAATCTAGGTACACCGGCTTTTAACTTGGATCAAAAAAAAATACAAAGCTAAGATTTTTTTTTGTAAAAGCTGGATTTCATTCATTTTTTCTCAATTTAAAAAGGGGGGAATTTTACCCTTAGAAAAGGGTGGTTATATCATATACATTTATTTTTTATTAGGCATGTCCAAACAATCTGATATTTTTGGAATTTTTAAAGTTGTACATAATTTTATATATTTTAGGGGATGATTGTACCCAAAATTGAGAAGAAACAAAATTGGTGAGAATAACTTTTAATTCCACTACTATTTTTTTAAATTTTTTTGATTTATTTTCCTACCCCTTAATAGAAGTGATTTTTTTAAATTTGCAAAAACGAAATGCAATGCTCTTCCTAAATGAATAAATGTGAAAAAACAGGCAGTTTTTAAGCGATTTTTGCGGTCACCTTTTAAATATCAAATATTTGAATTAATAACTATCAAAAGGTTACTCTAAACAAAAATTAAATTTTAGGGCGCATATAATTATAAGGTATTTATTAATCTAAATAATTTTAATATACATAGATAAATACTTACCACAGTTTATAATCAATTTTAATAGTGTACTATTCTTTTAGGGAAAAAAGAAAAAGCCTAACTTTATCTGCTCTTCGACTCACTCGGCAGTCATAATATTGACATAGATTTCCCACATATTAACAAGAATACAAATTTTAATTACCACCAGGAAAAACACAAACAAATCACAACGCACAAATGGCAATACGATATGCAAGAATTAAACAAAAACGTTTTTTTTTATTTAACTCCAAAAAAAAGCCGTTTTTTGCTCCTTTGATGCCACACTTTAATTAATAATTTCACTTTATTTGCCAATAGAATAAACTAAAAAAAACATGCGTTTATTTTGGTTTTATTTATAAAAAAAATAAATAAATTTAGGAGCCTATACAAACATTTCTTTTTATGTAAGGGTGTCTTATAAAAAAAAAATTGAATTTGTAAAAATTTAAAATCATGTTTACCAACGTGTATTCTTATACTAGGTATACATATATTTTAGGGAAAAACCCTACAGTACAAGTTTAAATAATTAAAATTTTATTATTTAATAAAGAAAAAAATATTAAGATTATTAAAACGAATATAAATTGAAGCCTATTTTCGACAGAAATAATTCCTACTATCTGTTACTTCTTTTATTGGTTTGGCAACAGGGTTCGTTTATACGGGTGTGCACGTATATTTCCTCGATGGACGCTCGCTCAAGGAATCTCAGCAAGCGAGCGTCCAAACCTATTACCAAAAATTTTACATTGTTCTGTGTGTCTATAGTGATAACTACAATTGTCTTTGCTAATGCTAATACTGTTAATTTTAAATAACAAGATAATTAGGACTATAAAAAAATAGCAAAAAAAATTGATTTTCTTTTTATTTCAACTTTTTTCAGGGATGCTTTTTGGGTGTTTATTTGGTTATTTTTGGGTAATAATTATGAGTTTTATTTCAACATTACAAATCTACTCTCAAGTCTATAAACTATTATTTTAAAATACAAGCATGAGCTTAAAAAAAACCTCAACATAATAGTGCTTATTGATGGCGTACATTTCCATCTTGAATGAGGATCTTCTTGGTAGCCAGAGTTCGACCACCCTGTGCCGATTTTTTGAATAAGAAACAAAAAGTCGGGACGGGATGTACCAAATCTTCCATTTTATGACATTCACCGTCTTTGGGTGTAGGTAAAGGGCTGTTCTTGTAAACCCACCCTTGGCACTTTTTCTTAAACTCCGGAGGGATATTTTTTTTTTCCGTCACAGTCTTTATTAAAAAATGCTTTTTACATACTTGACCTCAGTAGAACTTCTACTGCTATTTACGGTACCTTTTTAATCTTTCCTTAAAGCCGTAGAAGAAGATTTGAGGATCAGAAAGATGAATGAAAGCCTTCACCGATTATAGTCAACCACTGAATCTGGTTTTTTTTTTTCAAAATTGCGACGAGAACTCACCTTCTCCATTTGCCCCGTATGTTTTGTTGACATCATGATAACTTCCCGTTTATCTTGCCATTTTGTAACTACTACCCCTTACTGCTTTGACTATAATTCCGCCTTTTTTAAGTTTTTTCGAGATTCTTTCTCTGTTTTTTTACGATTTTTTCTTAGTGTCCCAACTAAATGTGTTGTTTGTCAAGAAGTTTGTGAGCAAGTTCAACGCTTGTATAATAATTATCTACACAAAAGTTTGGCCGCTTTCAAGTAAAGCTTCACTTAATTTTTTTCAGTTTTTCTTTCCCGCAATATATAAAATAATTCCCCTTCGTGCATAACTTGAAAAGCTTCACGCCAAATTTATGATTCTTATTTTTAATGTACTGTTAAAAGGATAGACGCCCTGGGAAAGGTACAAACCATCGATACAGATATCTTCATTGGGACTGAAGTACTTCTTGAAGTTGCCCACTAATAAGGAACAAGTGGAGTAAGCTTATGCAGTCGATCTGAAGAATCTGCTTCCGCATTATTTGAAAAATGCCATTGCCAAAAGTAATTCAAAACGATTTCTTCCAAGACACGAGAGGCATTGTTTTTATATAAAACTTTCATTGACCAGTAATTTTCGAGCTGCGGATTTTGACAAGTCCCATCCAAATTTGCATACCAATAAACATTTCCATCTCCTTCGTATCTGTATTCTTCCACCTCCTAATTCTTGCCTGGTAACAAATTGGATTTTTTTTTTTTGGGGCTGCGTAATTATTTGTTTCAGTAACCATCATCTCTAAAACATCATTACTTAAAAATAGCTTTAAAAAATCATGAACTTTCCTCTGTAAAATTTTCGAAAAGTTTTAAGGGGCCCAGTTTCTGCGAAGTATACTGAAATTTTTTAAATTTTTTTCCTGTCACGCAGTCCATGTTACAGATGGTATTAAATGTTCGTTCGTTCCTCTGAATCTGAGAAATTATCAATTATGTTAATAACACTATCAATCGTGTCTCTAACCGTGTCAGACGAGGTTGAGCGACCTGATTAGATATTGTGGTAACTGGATCAAAAAGTTTAAAGTGAAGTGAGTATTAGGGAGACTTACTGATGTAGGGCCCACATCAGATCCTGTTTGAAATATTCTTTCTTTTTTACAGTGGGCTTCTCACTATCATCAGAGGACGAATTATTACTTTCGCTTGGCTCGTAATCTTCAGATAAATACTGAAAGGCTCATTTTAATCATCTGACAATATCTCATTCATCAGTTTTGTAAGGCGTGATTGCTCTTTTTTTACCTGCCATTTTATTTAAATATAAATTATTTACTAAGAATAATATATCTTACAAAAAACTGACGACTTACCTGTTTTGAAAATTGTCGAATCACTGTTATTATGCACTAACAGTGATAAAACTTTGTAAAAACTTTCAAATGTTGCTAAAAAAGCAAAACAAACTTTTAGGTTATGTCGAAATTACTCACATGCCTCTGAAACGCGGATGCGTCCCGTGGCGTACAGTCAATTTATTTTCTACCAGGCCCCGTGAAGATCCGTGCGTCGCAATAAAAAAATCCACTTTTTAGGATGATTTATTACAAAAAATTGTTTTTATCTATAAAAACATGTTAAAAGGACAAAGTACACTGAAAAAAAAAAGTAACCCATGGAACATTTTTTTTTGGTGGCGGTTAACGTGTTAAATTAAAGGTTTTGTAAAAATACATGGTTTATGTCAAATAATGTTTCGTGATTTTTTTGGTTTTTGAGATATTAACTTTAAATGAAAAAAAAAACGTTAATTTTGAAATTACGCCTTTTTTCGTTTTTTTGCTATTTGACCCCAATTTTAATACAGATTCTGTTCAGCGGAAAAAAAAACGCCAGAAAATCTTAGTCAGACAACAGCACACACCACTTTTTTTTTTGTAGACCTGTGAATGATTATTTTTAGACAGTATTAAGATTGAGGTGTTTTAAGGGTTTTTAAAGATTATTTATTATAAAAAGTAGCAATAGCGAATTTAATTTAACGCCACCCAATATTTTTTAGGCATCAATGTCAGATTAACAGTTTATGACATTTTAAAAAGAAATATATTACTAGTCTCATTTTATGTAACAGTAACAATCGTAGAAAAAAGTATAGACAACGCATGGAATGACCATTTCCTACTCATATGACTTAAACCTCATCCTCGTAGAAAATGCAGGTCATTCCATGCGAAATATACTATTTTGACGCTTGTGGTAAAAAAGATTTGGTTTTGTATTACCACCTCTTGGTTTTATCTAGGTGAAATGCTTTAGAGTTCGAAAACTGTGATTCTAAAAGGTTGTAGGCCATGCCCCTTGTTTTAGTTCCAATTTTTTATTTTTTGTTGACTACAATAATTAGGAACGTTTGATTATGTAATTCAATAGAAATAAATATTTACGTTATCTTAATGGTTTGTTTTTGTGAAGAAGCAAATACCTGTGTTAGGCTACTGATATTTAACCGATATACAGTTCAAGTTTTTAATTTGAAATAAATTCATTAAATTAAAAACAAGTTATATTTTTGGAAACATTTTTTTTGGGAGACCTCCTAGAGAAAAATTTTAGTTTAATCCTAAAACGGCTTCCCTTATGAATAAAACGCAATTGAAATATAGGGTTAATAAAAGTGTCTTTTATCTAATTGAAAAAAAACGAATCGTCTATAAAACAAGATATTCACAATCAAACTGTGCATAAATAACATTGTCGATATCTGTCCTGTATGAAAGATATGCATTTTTTCGGAATATCTCGAAAACGGTTCTTACCATATTTTTTAAAAATTAATGCAATATAAATCAAAAAATTGGAAAATTAAAAAAACTACTGTTTTGACAGTTTTGTTAAAAAGATATAGATTTTTGAAAGTTTAGTAGGTCTCTTTGTTAAAAAAAAATATTAAGAAAAGTGTACACTATTTCATTTTTTACGTAATTGATCTCATGGAAGGTGTATTTTAGGACTAGATGGGTCTAAAAAGTGTAAAATATTACTGAATAACGAACAGACCTCATGTGTTGTGTGTACAGTCTCCTATAAAAATAATATTTTCAAGCATTGAGAACCTCTAACTTATTTAACAGCGCAGGGTCCATTCAAAATACTGCATCACGAATTAAACTAAAATAGGAAAAAATATATTGATCCGTACTGGTACTAGTCCCGTTTAATAATCTATTTTTATTGAAGAGAGATGGGCGAGTTGGCGCGGATGGATGGAAGATAAAGGATGCATCCCAACTCGGTTTGACTTGTGGACGGGCCGGTCTTTACTTACTATAAGGGCTTTTGCCTACGACTGTCGCGAGAACTACCTTAAATCAAAATCAAGTTATTTTTTGAAAAATTTAATTTTTTGTGAGACCTCCCCCCAAAAAAAATCTTAGTTTTAAGACATCCATTTTACACTTTTCTTACATCCTGTAGTAAAAGAATTCTTCCGGCTAATTCTAGACTTTTCCATTCTTTTCCACTTTACTATAAAAAGCCGGAGGAAGTACGCACGGCCAGTTTAGTTTTGCCTTTAAGAGATAAGAAGTTGACAGACAGTTAACGTTAAAGAGTTGTCATAATTACGTTACGTTGAAGTGTTACCATAGAAAATTTAAACCTGATATCCAATAAAAAGGTGTAAAACCAGGATCCGTGTTTTTATAGGGGGTCACGGAAAATACCAAAAAATCTCGCTACAAAAACCAATTTTTTAAAAAGAAAACAAGTTCTCTTTTCTTCACTTTTAGGAATGGCGGAAACTTTTTTTTTTGATTAGATTTTGCTACAGTGTATATTCAAATCTCTACCACATTAGAAAACTGTTGTAAATCAGTGGAGTTTGTCCCAATTAAAGAGAAAAATATAAATTTAACAAAATTTTTATTACAATTAATAATTTTATGTACAAAATTTACTATAAAGGGAAATTAAGGAAAACAATAAGTCCTATATTAAGAAAAACAGAATAGGAAAAATTATAACAATATAAATACACTATTAAAATCACGCTTTATTATCTATAAACCGGAATTAGTAAACATCGCAGTGTAAAACTGTAAATTATACGGTTTTGTATACATTTTACAGTTTTGCACAACGTTAACATTTAACTAACCCTTCTAAGCAAATAGGACAAACAAATACGTTCTGGATTTGATACCATGGCAGGGTCTAATTATTTTCTTTTTAGCAACACTTAAGTCTTAAAACTTTTTTAAATGCTTTCGTCTAAGAACACAATACACGCTTTAACAACAATTTAGAAAACAACTACAACATCAAGGGCTAGTAATATGGCCATCGATTAATGTGTTTAAGTCTGAAAAAATAGCACATTTCTTTTGAAATTTGTTACTCTTAAAATGGTACTTTTGCAATATGTTTAGAATATACTGGCAGACAATTATAGTTTTTTCTATAGACGCATAAAACAATGCCAAATTTTTGGTAATAGGTTTGGACGCTCGCTTACTTGAGCGGGCGTCCATCGAGAGAAAATACGTTCACACTCTGCTATATAAATAAACACTGTTGCCAAAGCTATAATAATGGTAGCAGTAATTAGGAATTATTTCTGTGAGAAATTGGCCCAATTCATTAAAATAATGATAGTTATTTTTTTTTTGCTGAATAATAAGAACATTTTAATTATGTGAATTTTTCTTTGGATGTATTTATGTCTTTGTATGTCTGTTTAAAATTAATCATTCCAAATAAACCTTCCAAATTTGTCAAGAAAATATTATGAAAAGAATAAATCCTTTGTTAAAGGACAGTAAGTGGATGTAAGTAAAAAGAAATTATACTATTGACAAATATTTCTAGACATTTTAATAATCAGACCAAAAAACGTCAGCAAGAATACTCATTTTAAAGTCTTATTATTACCACTACAGAGGAAACAACGCAGAAACAACAACACGAGATGCAGGGCATCAAATAAAAATAAAAGTTATTTAACTCTAGAAAACTAGTCATTAATATGTTGTTAAATTGTAGAAAAGAATCAATCGGATCGTTCTCAATAATAAATAAATATTAATTTTTGTTGTATAATTCCAGCATTTCTTGTTATATGTGGATGTCATAAAATAAAAAATATAAATTGAAAAATTCCAAACTATACTTAACATCGTGTATTCCAAAACTATAAATATATTTTTAAATCAAATTTTAATTCCCCAAAGTAAAAATTTACGTAATAAATTTTTTATTATTATGTAGCAAAAAAAATAATTCAGTATTAGAACGAATTTTGCCTATTTCCCACAAAAACAATTTCTAATTACTGTTAGCATTATTATAGCTTTGGCAACAGTGTTCGTTTATATGGTAGCGTGTGAACGTAATTTCTCTCGATGGACCCCCCGCTCGAGTAAGCGAGCGTCCAAACCTATTAACAAAAATGTACCATTGTTTTGGGCGTCTATAGTAAAAACTATATTTGTCTTTGATACTGGGCATCTCGAGCTTGATTTTTAACGAAATTCTGTAATTGCATAGTAAATTTAAAGATACAGAGTACAAAGTTGCTCACGATATGGTGATCTATTACTTGACACTTAATACATTGCCTATGCCAGCCTTACATATTACGGAAATCTTTAAACAAACTGCGCAGGTCTGGTCCTAGACATTTCTAGAGTGTGTAAACGCCTGTTTACAAAAACCCTTTCGATGGTGAACCCATATTAACCTGTTACAAAGAGTGACTGCACAAAAAAGATGTTTTTAGCGTTTTTTTTTTTTCAAAACATCTACTTCGACTACAATTAATGAACCGCATTGTATAAGTGCTTAAAATTTTTGTTGCTCATAAACTGCAAATAAAAAGATTTATTATTCTAGATGCTACATCCCCTAAAACCGTGTATTGGATTTGAGATCCGTCAATTTTTAAATCCTTCCTTTTTCTGAAGATTTCAAAATTTTGTGGAGAGTAAAAAGTGACGGATCAAACTGACAATGTATTCTTATTCAAAATGCAAAAATACCTTGAAAACCACATATTGCATATAAAGAACAGACAATTTTTACGGGGCGGTAGCAATTAATCTTTTTCTGGCACGTGCGTAAAGCAAAAATAAATTATAATTCAAAAAAAAATCTACGGTTTTATAGCAAACCAAAATTAAAAAGAAGAAAATATTTGTCAAGTATAAAGAGTTTGTTTTACAGTGATAGAAAGTCTTATAATCAATTATGGCACATTAGTTTGAAATAAAATTAAGTTATTAACAAACCTATTCAATTATAGTCAAAAAGCAGGGGTGCTTGATATTAAATGTTAAAATTATTTTATTAGTAGCTATTTACAAAGTTAGAGTTATTATAAAAATATAGTAAATTGCACCCCACACTTTTTTAATATAATTGAATTATTTTGTTAATAACCTAATTTTTATTTAAATCGTATTCCAAATTAATTAGTCATAATTGATTATTGGACTTTCCATCACTGTAAAACAAACTCTTTATACTAAAAAAAATATTTTTAACTTTTTAGTTCGGTTTGCTATATAAGCATGTTTTTTTACATTTTTTAAACTATAATTTATATTCTTATTTTTTGTCAATAAATCTATTATGGCCAACGAGCCGTAACAAAATTCCATATGCAAAAGATAAACCCCATAGATAACCCAACATAAAGGTCAGGGCAAAACACTTTTTCCAAAAATAATTATTTTGTTGCCAGTAGCCTGGATTCTTGTAGAAAGTGTTTTGTGCTATTTTGGCCTTGGCGAATGCGCAAGTATTGTCTTTATTTTTTTTTTGACAAACTGTTATTTTCTTTTTTTATTCTAATGATTCTAGTCAGGAAATTAGAACGAAGTTATAAAATAATTGCATTGTCATCGGCTCTTTACTCCTGTAGAAATTTTCAAGTTTATCAGACTTCTTGAAATAGGTTATAATTACGTTTAAAGAATCCATTACATACATACAGGTGAAGCTAATAAAAGCGTGGTAATAAGGGGTGACTTAACCCATTATTTAAGGGAAGCTACAAGGGTTATGACCAGAAAAAATTTTAAACACTTAACGTTGTTTTTTATTAATTCAGTCAAAGTTACAGGTGTTTGAAAAACAGGTAAATTTTGCCGTCACTGTACAATTTAAAAGTAAAAACATCCATTAAAATAAGAGTAAAAAAAACTCAAAACTCAACAGACACATTTCGGGCCTTCCAGAGACTCAGCAAAAACTCAATTCGGCAAAACAAAAATTTAATTCATACCAACGCAGAATATGTTGTTTTCTAAACCATTGATAGCAACCTACTTTTATAAACTAAAAAATCAGTAAATGGTATAAACATTGTCATTATTACGTTTTTGAATAGTTTGCATAGATTTTTCTTGTCACACGGCCAAAATAAATTACAAATAGATAACGTAATAACATCAACTTTAAAATCGTGTTGTATCATCAAATTTTCAAACTATAAGTTCCACAATTAAAAGTATGACAAATGACCATTTTCATACCATGTACCTATTTTATTGTTATTTTGTCCTCTGATGGCTATTATAAACAGTATGATCTTATTATTTACATACTATAGCACAGTGAACACTTATTCTTCTCCGTTATTTAAAAAGGGACTTCATTCAAGTCATCTATTTTTTTGATCCTTTAATACCTGTCGCGTTACATCCTATTAAAAACGTTCCACAAAACTATGCCAACAACAATGTCGTCGCGCAAATAGAAAATAACTCCTTTCCATAATCTTCCCCTTCCCTGGGTTGGCTTGGAGCTTTTTGGTTTCTTTTAATTTTTGTTTTTCTTCCTCCGAAAGGTATTTCCGCATTCCTGAGGAGCAAAAAACAAATATGTTGTTTATGGAATGACTATTTAAATATTTTTAAATAAGCCTCTTTCAAAGTGCTAATTTTAATATTAAAATTAATACTTATTTTTTTACAATTGCGAGGAAACAACTAATAAAATAAACCAAATTCGCAACAAGAAACCATATCTCGCTTAAGAATAATAGCAAGACAACTTAAAATTATATTCGCGATCCGGTACTTCGAGCCCGCAATATCATATTCGGTTCAGCGCCTCAAAAACCCCAGTAACAAATTCGGGCTCATTTCCATAATTATTTACCTAGTTATAAATTTTTTATAATTGCAAATTTTTAAATGCATTTCAAAAATGCATTTTTCTAATGCGAAATGCAGTTTTTCATTTCCCATTAATAAAATTTGTTCACAAACCGCCTTCAAATCCATCTTACTGCACAAAAATCCATCGCGCATTACTTGTTTCCTCGACTAAAAAGGTTCTCCAAGTACGCAATTTTAATAAAAATGCCCAATATCTTAAAACGCCTTTTTAGTTTAGTTGTCTTACTATTATTCTAGAGCGACTGTATGCGAAATAAATTCATTGGTCACGTCGACAGGAGCCTACCACTACCACTAAACAAAAACCACAACTTTTACATGGCACTGGCTAAATTAGATTTACAGAGCAGGGAATTCGCCGGGATGATCGACACGTTATTCGTTATTGGGAAGCAAATGATAAATATATGCTGTATTTTTTCTCTATCATCCAAATATCGCTTTATCTTGATGTAAAAACCTGAACCAATAACTAAACCTCTATATACACGCCTGGAAAAAATTTTAGGTGCAAGATTTTCTAATAAATGGAGATGTCAATTTAATATGAAAAGGCTTAAGCGAAATAAAGAAAAAATCGCCTTATTCCCTTTTAACACCCAAGAACCTCCGGACTGGACAATACTCACACACACCGTGATGCCAGATCTCACGATTATTTGTAAATTACCCGATTTTGGTTCCGATTTACGATCTTACAAATGGTAGCAATTCTGATGATTTTCAAATAAATCATTATAAAATAAAAGATTGCATTTAAATTAAATTTACCCTCCCTGTAGTGATTGATAACAATGGCATATAAAAAGAAACACCGGGAATCCCTGTCGGCTTCAAGGGTTATCGAGCAGAACGAATGATTTCCCTTAATCCAGGTAAGGTGGCTTACAATTTGTTTGTTTGCATTTTCACGCAGTCCTGTCTCGTATCGTAGAGTTTACATAAGTCAAAACTAGTTAAAATAAAATTATTTATGTTGTCTTGCTCGATAAAATAATAAATACCTCTTATTAAAATAATAAAGTATTTTTTTAAACCCTTCTGAAATACTAATATTGTTTACAAATTTCCTTTTTTTCTAAGCGCAAAACTTTTTTTTAAATGAAGTTTTATAAAATGTATGAATTTTAAAACATTTCTAAAATTTGCTATTTTAATTTTTTTACGAAAACATTGTCGACAATATCCTAACGAATCGTAGGCGCCGTCGACCGTCGCTGTATTGGAAGTGGAATAGGGGAATTTGTTGGCGTTCTCTTTCTAATCTGGGGTCATACCATATGTATCCTACCTATTACATTAAAATTGGCCCCGGGGCCTTTGCCTTCCAATCCTGTATAGGGTTTTCAAATGAGCAGAAGACTCAAGTAACATTTCGGGAAATTTTTGGTAAATTGCAATACTGTATTTTATTAAACTATATTGAATTGAAAAAAATGTTTTGAAAGTTTGCATGTAACAGTGTTGCCGATGGGTGAAAAAATTATTACTCTTGGTATAAATGGTACCGACATTGATGTGATGAGTATTTGAGATAGTTCTCCTATCAGATATATTCTAGAAGTGGACTTGGAGTATCTTGAACTGAACCAAAGTTACTATTCACGGTATAACCAACCATAGGATATTTTAAGTTCTAGTTAGAGCGATATCAATCACTATATTACAAAGATTTACTGTGAGAACTGAGACAAAACTATATAAACAAGTGCAAAAAAAATTTTACAAAAATTCGAAACATACAAATATTTTTAAAGAACTTACCTCTTCAGTCTTTGATCTTTTCCCCTTCACCTGTTTCTTCTACAACCGCCTGAGGCGTATCTTTATCGGTTTGTTTCGGGAACACCCCACTGTAGGCAGAGATGAATAAGATTCCTATTGCTTCTAGCCAACCTCCGGTCCTAAATCGCTCCAGAACATACTCTGATGCCAATAGGGGTTTTTGCCCAATGTTTTAAAAAATTTAATAAAAGATGACATGTAATTTATATTTTATTATCTTAAAATAATGATAAAAAGAAAAAAAAATTTAATCATATTATTTTGTGGCTTTGTATTATTCAACATAACACTAATATGGATAAAAAAACATACACCGGAAAATAGCGAGTTAACTTATTGATTCCTGTTTTAGGGTGCCCCATTTTTGACACTTTTATAGAGTATCTCCGTAATGTTTAGTACTATCAAAAAATTAATATAGGCGTCATATGCTCTGTTTGGGTCAAACTAAAAATGATAAATACGAAAATTTTTGCTCGCTTAAGATGTCACGGTTTAAATTGGAAACGACGACCTCGTACATTTTGTAGTAATAAATTCTAATATATTTTTTTATTTTCTTTCCCTTGGTTCGAAAATTGGTGTTATCAAAATTTTACCGGACTAATACACCTATCTTAACCAGTGTTAAATGATGCATTCACCTTTTTGGATCGGGTGGCTTATATCATCGTATCTTTATTTTCCGATTCTAACAAAAAAAGGGAAACCCCTTTATTCCATCCTTAATCTTATATTGGCCTTACAGCCTATTATTTAAAAAAAAAAGGTACTATAGCGAAGTACGGTTTTTACGTTGCAGGTTTTTTTAAAACCGGACTGGGGGACGATTATAAAAAATTTTTTTTTGATGGTTATTCTACCGGGGTTAAAATTGGAACCTGTAAATTTTATGCTTTTGAAATTTGGTTTGGGCCGTACATCGCTGGGGTCAATTCCTTGTCGCGTAAACAGGTGTCACTGATTTTAGTGGATGGCCTTTTTTTTTGCCTCATGGCGACTACAAGCTTATTTTCTTCGGTAGCCAATAATGTTTTTTAAAATAATATTTCCGTACAGTTGGGATTATTTTAATCTAATTTGGGGTTTCCATTAAGTTTTAGGTTGAGCGAAAATATTTATGTAAATTTAAACGACATGGTCACATTCCCATGGCCCCTTTTAGTTCAGGAAGTACGAGTCTTTTTTTGATTCCTTCGGGTATCGATTGCAAAATGGAGGTACTTCGTAGTTAAGTTGGTTTCCGCTTGTTCCTGTCTTTTAAAACAGGTCGGGGGGGTCAACAAACTCCATATTGGGTAGCTTTTCAACTTGGTGTTGCAACGGTTAGTGGCCGAATCCGTTCTAATTACACCCATCAGGGGGATTTATTGAACATAATCGACATAATTTATCTTTCCTTAAGTAGTTTTATCTATCTGAGTAACTATTTTTGAGTTTTGGAGTTTTGGTGAAACGGGAAAAAAAAAAATCCGGTCATCCGGGATATAGCACTAGCACACGTTGTGGACATCTAAACGCCCCCCATCTCCAACAAGGGGTCTTCCTACGGGGAGTCAAGTGGAGTTGGCCCCCCCCGACTGGGAGTAAGTTCTCCGACTGGGGGGTGTGTTCTCCGGCTGGTCTTCCGACTAGTCTTTCAACGTGGAATCGACCTTCCTGTGGGATACAAGAAACCCGCCCCCCCCGTGGAGCATCAGGGGGACCAGGCCTTGGAGCCAAAAACCGATAAGGCGATATTTTATTTAATTTTTTTTTCCCCCCCTTTCCCTTTTTTTATTTATATTTTCTTTTAAAATTTTAAATTTTTTTTTTCTTTAAACTTTAATTTTACTATGTTGCGCCGTTTTTAATATGGGGTCAAAAATACTCGTTGGTGAATCCCGGGGGGCCAAGGTCATATACATATATATGTATATATATTTTTTTACTTTTTTTTTTTGTAACTTCTTCATTAGAAATCATAGCTTTTAGTATACCTTTTTTTTGCTTTGGTATTTTGCAAATTTGTCATACTTTAAGATTACCTGGGGGATAAACCAAATTATTTTTGCTTTTTTTTTTGTTTATTTTTCTTTGATTTATTTTAAAATTTTGTGTTTTGGGGAAAAAATTAGTTATTTGTACCCCCCAACTTTTTTTCCTCGCATAAAATTTTGGGGTTGGGAAGGGGATTTCCCCAAAAAAAAATCGTAACTTACCTAGTTTGGCCCCCAAAAAAAGGGGGGGCCCATAAAACCCCCCCCTTTCCGGGGTTAGGGGGGGGCCCGGCAAAAAAAATTTGCCCCCACTGCCGGGTGCTCTCGTTCGACCCACCCGTTTTTAGATTAAAATTTTTATAAAAGGGAGAAAAAAAAAAGTAATTAAAATTTTTTTTATTGTTTCCCAGTGGCTTGCAGAGTCGATTATTCGGGGTTTCAAATACTCAATTTTTTCGCAAAAATTGAAGAGCGGGGAAAAAAATTAAAAAAAATTTTCATTTCCAGAATGACCCTTTTTTTTTCTTAGTTAAAAAAGATATAGAAAAATGTTTTTATTAAAAAATTTTTTTATAAGATTTTGGGGAAAATCTGTAGTTTTTTTAAAAAAAGTATACAAGGTGGTACACCGAAAATTTTGGGAAAAAAAAAAAGGCCAAATTATTCTTCAGAAAGTGGACGGTAAGTTTTATTTTCTGCCAATTTACACTTTGGTGCAAGGTTTTTTTTTTAAAAGGGGACAGGGGTTTTTTTAACCCTCCTGTGCTTTTTTTTAAAAAAAAATATAGCCATTTCGTGTATTTTTTCCGTAATCTAATCAGAAAAAAAATTTTAAACAAAAAAAAAAAGTTACAGCACGAGTGACGTATTTTTTTTTAAAGGAATACCCGGGTATTTTTATATCAATAGATAAATATTTTCACTAAGAATTCGGTGATATAGGAGTTGCTTTTATTTCCTGAGGTTCTGCTGCAATTTTTTAAAAA
>JAHBCN010016391.1:0-19688 GCA_019359885.1 Listronotus oregonensis
AGCTAATCTATTTGACCTTATATCTGACCTATTTCTGGGTGCCTTTATGGCCTAGTCACTTTTTTGTAGAATGTTGTCAGAAGATACAAGCAACCACTCCAGAGCTGATTTTAAGCAGCTGATTGTTTTAATGGTCAACGGGATGTCCAAAAAAAAAATTTTTCCCTCGTTGTATTGTCCTTCCACTATCTCAATGGTAAAAAAAAAAATAAAAGGGAAAAAACTATTATCATAATCCCCTCGTATAAGGGGGACGCTAATTTTAATTTTTTTTTTTTATTTGAAATACCTCAAATAACCCCCAAAATTTATACATAAAAATTTAAATTAAAATATCAGTAAGTCCCGGAAAATTTCTGCCACCCCCTGGCAAATTTGGGATTTGTATTAATAGATCATTATTTTTTTAAGCAAAAAATTTTTTACCGAATGGCCAGACGGGAAAACTTAGATGGACTGTTTAATTGGTTTCATTTGGAGTTTGTTTTTGGTTTAATGTTCTTGAATGCGATTGCGAGTTCATGAAATTATATATGGTTCTAGTTTTTTTTTGAAAAACCCTGTAGTAACAAACAAGTATAGAAAACAAATAGAAATTTATAACGAAAATAAAATTACAATTTTACGAATAAAGACATAATTTATATCTATCTATTTGTATAAAGCCCATTAAATCAACAAGGAAAAAACCCAAAAAAAGTGAGTAGTCAGAAGCATTAACGGCTTAGAGTAACTGATTTAGATACTGTACAGGTACAGGTTTATCAAACGACGATTAAATAGGGTCATATTTGTGGGTTTCTATTTTTTTTCAAAGCCCTTTTTAATTTAAGTTATATTTTTTTTGGTCTTAATGCAATATTTTTTGAGTTATAGTCAAAAAACAGAATTTTCAGGTTTTCCTCAAAAAAATTTTTTTTTATTTTTGGTTTTTTTTTTCCAATTTTGAGTGATTTAGGATTTAAATGAATGAAATAAATGATTTAAAAAAAAAAAAAAATTACATTTTCGGGGCTGAAATTTTTTGTCAAAATTACATTTTCGTTTATATTTTTGTTATTTATCTTATAAAAAAAGTTTTTTGTTATTATATGGACAATTTGAGAAGCTCTTTTTTGATTTTAAAAAATTTTTTTAAACCCCTTTTAGTTTATATAGTCGTATAAACATTCCGTGGTGGGTTTCGTCGGTAAATTACGTGTGGGGTTTTTTTGGGGTTTTTTTCGATTTTTGCTGTTTGACCCCAATGTTGACTTTAGATTTGTGCTCAGGGAAGAAAATATCCCAAAAAAATCTTTTTGGGTACCCAGCATACCCCAAATTTTTTTTTTGGAATTGCGTTTTTTTAAAAAAAATTTTTTTGGGCCCCTTTTTGGGGTTTTTTTTTGAAAGCATCTTATTTTTTTTTTAAAATGTTTTGGGAAAAAAAAAAGTTTTTTTTTTTTTTTATATTTATATAATTTTTACAAAAAAAAATTAAAAAAAAAAAAAAAGGGAAGAACAAATACTGTCAAAATAAAAAAAGGGCATTTTTCTCTGAAAGTTTAGTTTTTTAGCATTAAAATTAATAAAAATTTTTGGGGGTTCATTTAAATTTTAAAAAAAGTTTCAGTTTTTATATATATATATATATATATATATATATATATATATATATATATATATATTTATAATATATTAAATATATATATATATATATATATATATATATTATATATATATATATATATATATATATATATATATATATATATATATATATATATATATTTTTATATATATATATATATATATATATATATATATATATATATATATATATATATATATATATATATATATATATATATATAAAATTTTAAAAAATAAAATTTTTTATTTAAATAAAATATATATAAATAATGAAATTTTTTTTTAAAAATACCCCCTTTAAAAAAAAAAAAATTAATAAATTATAAAAAATTTAATTAATTAAATTTTTTTTTAAATAAATATTTTTTTTTTTCAGGATTTTAAAAAAAAATACAATAGATGATGGGCATTTTCTTTTTTTAAAAAAGGGAAAAAAAAAATATGAACCTGTTTTAGATGTTTAACCTATTTTCTGTTTTTATCAACGATGTCCCAAAAAAAGATATCGACTAAATCATTCAAAGGGATTGGGTTTTCAAGAAATTATTTTCTAAAGTGAGGCCCCTTTACTTCACAAAAAAAACCCTTAACCATTAGATACAATTTTTTGGGTTTCCTTACACAAAAAGGATTTTCTAAATTTTTAAAAAATAGATAATATAAAAGTAAATTTTAAAAAAATAATATATATCAATCATATAAAAAACAACCCCCCCCCCCACTTTTTTCCCCCTTTGTAAGTAAATATCAATAAACCCCCCCCTTTTAAACCTTCGTCTGACAATAACAATAAGTAAATAATATTTTTTAAACTTCAAAACATCCCACGAAGGCTTGTATAAAGCCCAAGTACTAGATACGTTCCCCTTTTTTATTTTAACCCTATTTTTTTTTAAATTTCCCTCAATGTTTTTCAAGTAATTTAAGCATGATATTACATTTCACGGCATCTTTTATACAGCGCGGTAGTACATACCACCATGGACGTTCTACAACTAACTGCTACCCTTTAAAAGTTTTTTTTTTTAATGCCCCAAAAAAAACCCAAATAATTAAAAAAAAAAGTACCAATTATCATTTATAAAAACTTTAGCATCTGTCTTGTGTAGAGCCACATAAACCCAAATACGAATTTTTTTGTCCATCGGGGGGCCCTTTTTTTTACATTTTGGCTTTTTATTTTAAAAAAAACCCCGTCCTTAGGTTACTTAACAAAATTACATAAATCACAATAACAACCTAAACAACTTAACGCCGGTCATTTTGAGAATTCTTTTTTTTTAAAAGTTTTTTGAAAATGGTCCCCCAAATAAAAGTTTGGGGCCCGGGATTTACGGGTGTTTTAAAAAAACAAATTTCCGTTTCCCCGGGTCCTGGGGGGCGCTTTCCGGTTGTTACAACACAAAATCCCCCCCCAGTTGAATAAACGAACTAAAAAAAAATTTGAAAACCCCGAAAGCGTGTGAAGGCCCCCTGTGTTGCCAAATGGTGACAATAGTATAAAAAAAATAATAATTGTTTTTGGGTTTTAGGTTGTTCTGCAGTTTGAAATTTTACTTGCGTTAAAATTTTTTTTTGTAGAATTTTTTGCATGCAAGTTTTCCTTTTTAAAAGGGGTTTTCTTTAAAAATTTCTTGGGGAATTTTTTTTAAAGCTTTTTTTTTTCGGCACCTGCCCTTTTTTTTGGTTTTTTAAAAAAAAATTTTTAAAAAAATTTCTATGTTTTTCTAAAAAGCACAACCAGGTATTTTTTTCTTTAAAAAAAATTTTTTTAAAAAAAATTTTTTTTAAAGCCTCTTTTTTAAAAAAAAAAAAAACAGATATTTTTAAAAATTTATTTGGAAAAATTTAAATTTTATTTTTGATTTGATTTTATAATTAAATTATTTTTTTAATTCCTTTAAAAAATTTTTTTCAATTTCTCCCTGTTTTTGTAAATTTTCCGTTTTAAACCTTTTCTTTCTGATTTTAATATATCTCCTAATGTATCCAAATTTTTGTTTATTTTTGTTTCGAAAGTGTAAAGCTTTAGTTTAATTTCTTTAGTTTCACCTTCAAGAATATTATTTCGACCAACTAACTTATTAATTTTAGAGTTAATCTCATTGGAGTTAATTTCACCTTTTATTGCATTCACTGTACGTTCATTATCATCCTTCAGTTTTGTAATTGTATTACTAGTATTTTCCACTTCGATAACTTTTTATTGTTATTTCTTTATTGAGTTAATTTCAACTTCTTTTAATTGTTCTTTTAAATTTTTAAGTTCACTAGTTTTAATATCATTTAGTTTACCTTTTAGTTTTTTTATCGTGTTAGTTTCATATTTAACTTTATTTACTTACCTTGGTTTCTGAATAGTGTTTTTTTTGATTTTCAATTTCATTTACCTGATCTTTTGATTTCTTAATTGTGGTACTTTCAACTTCAATTCCATTAACTTGATCTTTAACTTTTTGAAATGTATTAATTTGACTATTAATTTGTTTTTACAAGTTTTTTACAACTTCAGCATCATTTTTATGCAGGATGCATGAAGGATTTGCTTTTAAAAGTGCGATTTTTTCCCCGGGGGGGGGCATTAAAAATATAAACTTTTTTTTGCAAATTCAAAAATTAAAATTTTCTCTACCAAAGTCTGCCCCTTGAGACCAATAGCACCTAGTATATATTTGGTGCGGGTCAAATGTCTCAGTTTTTAAATTAAAAAAATATATATATATATTGAAGCCTCTCCTTATTGTCAAGACAAATTGCAGCAATACATTTTAAACTGTAAAAATTTTGTATAAAATTGCATTTAGGAAAAATTGCAGCAAAAAAAATGTCTGATAAAAAACATTAAAAATTAGAAAAAAAAAACATAAGGGTAGCCAGCTTTAAAAAATCATATTTTGTTTTTTCAAACCTAAAGACTTTTTCAAAAAACCGTTTAAAAAAACATAATATCAGCTTTTTCTTTGTGTAAAACACTTAAAATTAAAAAAAATTGTATTGCTTTGGCTTTTTTTTTCTCCATTTTCAAAACATTTTATAGCTTATATACAGGGTTTTCCATAATAGGCTACCTATTTTAATATTGGAATAAATTCTATATAATATAGGTCAGTACGTTTTTTTATATTATTATCTTCTATGGCCTTTGGGATTTGAATCGATATATTTTTAATCGACTAGGCACCGGTCACAAAACAAGGAAAAGGTAATTTTTCTAATAAATTATTAGGTTTGAACACATAATTTAATGTTTAGTTTCAATTCTTATGGATTATTCAGTTCAACAACGAGTTTGTTTGCGTGAAAACATAAAGAAGATGATGAAGCGACAGTATATACCGCTAAAAAATCTAAGAGTTCTGCGAAAAATGTTTAATGGCCGACTAATTTCACTATTTGGGGGTTTAAATTGGCTTTTATGGTCCCCGGACTTAACTGCACCAGACTTTTTTCTGTGGGGCTATTTAAAGTAAAAGGTTTTTGCAACTCGCCCAGAAAAAATCCAAGATTCTTGAAGAGGTCTGACGAATAGATCAGGTTTTTCTTCATCGTGTCATGAATAATTTCTTGTCAAATCTTAAAAAGTTTGGATAAGTCGTATGTTATAGAAAATCCAAAAGAGTGAATTGTAATTAAGTGTAATAAATGTTAGTTTTATTAAGTTTTAACAATTTTACTGAGCAATTAAATTGGTAGTCTATTATGGGGAACCCTGTATATGACATTTCAATAGAAAATTTAATTCTGAACAACTTTTCTGTTAACGTATGTGTACAAACCCCGCATGGATCTAAAAGCATACATAAAATAAATACTTTGACAATATGGTGAAGTAGGTAATTAATTAAAATTATTGCATTCATGTTTTATGGGTTGAGTAAAGGACCCCACGAAGTATTAAATGTTTATTGCGAATTAAGATCATTTTTAAAAGTAACATCCCCAAGATTAAAAACCCTTTTTTCTGTTCATTCCTAAGTAAAGGATAAGTAGGCAGAATTTTTTTTGGCTGGACAAGATTTTAGGTCCCCAGGCCAATATCGTTGGAAAGAGATGTCCCTTTTACCATGCGTCATTTTCAAATTCGGATTGATCCTTAGAAGAAAACAATAATGAGTTCTGGGGATCCCCAGAAATAACTTGGTGAAAGCAAAAGATGACCATCTTCAATAACTGATATCTTCTTTTAAAGAAAAAAAATTGGAATCAAAGAACTTGTTTTGGTTTATGTGAAACAAATGAAACTACTAATAAACCTAACCAGAACTGATATTAAACAAACAAATTATTTTTTGTCTTAAAGTGAAAAAAGATCGATTTATTACAATATTTATGCGAAAAAATATTATCGACGTCCATGGCAAAACATATTTAAAAGAATATACAACATATAAGTTAGATCCTTGCATATAACCCTTTAATGTTTTGGCTTTAAAAGACAACGTGCGGTGTCACTGCCACTCTTGACAAGTTTAAGGGGTAATTTAAACGATACCAATTTTTTTAGCGTTTCCTTCAATCGGAATTGCAGGGCAACGCGAGATAGATTTTCATTACTTGAATAAATATTACGATAATAAAAGATAATGTTAATCACCAAATCACTGTAAATAAATTTACATTTTTTTCTCTATATAAAAATAATTGGACCGTACTACCTTCGAACCACCCCTTTTCAACATTTAAATACCTCCGGCCTGAAAAAAATCAAAATGAATCGATTCAACTCTATACCGGTTGAAATTTTTAGACGATCTCCTAGAGCCATAAAGAAGTCATATAAAAAAATTTGACCGGTACTCCCTTGAAACACCCCTTCTCAACATCAAGTACCCCCGCGGCTGAAAAAAATAAAATAAATCGATCCAACCTTCATACCGGTCTAAATTTTTTGTTTAAATAAAAAACTATTTGAACCGGAATTACCCTTTGAAACCACCCTTTCAAATTCAAATACCTCCGCGGGTTGAAAAAAATTCAAAATAAATCTATCCAACTCTTATACTGGTCTGAAGTTTTTAGACGATCGTTCCAGAGTCATAAAGAAGCTATATAAAAATATTTGGACCGGTACTACTTTTGGAACCATCCCTTGTCAACACTCGAGTACCTCCGCGGGCCGAAAAAAATTTAAATGAATTTTAACTCTCATCCGGTCTGAAATTTTTAGACGATCGTTCCTAAAGTTATAAAGAAAACCATATAAAAAAATTGGACCGGTATACCCTTGAAACCATCCCTTCTCAAACTCAAATCCTCCGCGGGCTGAAAAAATTTAAAATAAATCGATCCAATCTCATACCGGTCTGAAATTTTTAGACGATCGTTCTAAAGTTATAAAGAAACCATATAAAAATAATTGGATTCCGTATTTACAACTTTGACACCACCCTTCTCAAGACTTACAAATACCTCCGGGAGGCTGAAAAAATCCAAAAAATAAATATTTTCCAAATTTCAAATATGTTGGAAATTTTTAGAAGGATTCTCCTTAAAATTATAAAGAAGCCACATAAAAATAATTGGACCGGTACTATCCTTGAAACCATCCCTTCTCAACACTCAAGTACCTCCGCGGGCTGAAAAAAAAATTTAAAATGAATCGATCCAACTCTCATACCGGTCTGAAATTTTTAGACGATCGTTCTAAAGTTATAAAGAAACCATATAAAAATAATTGGACCGGTATTACCTTTGACACCACCCCTTCTCAAGACTCAAATACCTCCGCGGGCTGAAAAAATACAAAATAAATCGATCCAACTCTCATACCGGTCTGAAATTTTTAGACGATCGTCCCAGACTCATAAAGAAGCCACATAAAAATAATTGGACCGGTACTATCCTTGAAACCATCCCTTCTCAACACTCAAGTACCTCCGCGGACTGAAAAAAATTTAAAATGAATCTATCCAACTTTCATACCGGTCTGAAATTTTTAGACGATCATCCTAGAGTCATAAAGAAGTCATATAAAAATAATTGGACCGGTACAGAGCTGTCAAAGTACTCTTAAATAGTACTTCAAGTACAAGTACGAAGTTTTTGATTTTTTAAAAATTACGTCAAGTACAAGTACCAAGTATTCATTAAAATGTACTTGCATTTTCAAGTAAAATGAAAAAGTACTTAAAGTACCACCCAAGTATTTTACTTGAAGCAAATCCAAGTACTTGAAGAAACCAAAGTACTTGAAGTAAAACAAAGTACTTGAAGTAAAACAAAGTACTTAAAGTACACCAAAGTACTTAAAGTAAACCAAAGTACTTGAAGTACATAAAAGTACTGGAAGTAAATAAAAGTACTTGAAGTAATTAAAAGTACTTCAAGTAAAACAAATTATACTTAAATAGTATTTTTTCAATTTTTTGTAAGGAAGTTAGAGGGTTTATTCCTCAAAACGGGGTTTTCCAACAACTCCTAAAAGCTTTAAGGACTGAGCGCTACGTCATTAAAAAGTAGGCCAGTCGGTAAAAACTATAGTTAGGAAAACAAGTAGGGTTGCTAAGTGTCCCGTTTTAAGTCGGGATCTTGTGCATCCGATGTCCGAAATAATGTAAAATTTCGTATGTAAATTTATGGCAACAGGCCTACAATGCCGTACTCGGGTGAGCGCTTGGGCCTTAAACTATTATAGGAAATATTGGTTTTTCCCAAAATGGTTTTTTTCCCTGTGGTTGCCAACGGGTTGGCGTTGGTACCCGTTGGCATCCCATACATCTGTCAAAAGCGAGTGTTTTCATATGGGTGCCTACAGCAGGTTGGCACCCAAAACCTATTCTTAGGAAATATTTTATTTTCCCATCAACACAAAATCAAGTCAGAACAACCTAACTTCAATTTTGATGTCGTTTCCATTTTATTAGTGGAAATTTTGTTTAAGTTGCCTATTAAAATACAGGGGTTTTTGTTCAACTGAAGGTAATAATAAACGCATTCACAATACGAAATAGTGTGGGAACCGCTCCATCAAACGTCAAATCGCACCAATAGAATATTCTTAAACTGTCACGTTTTTGACATTTTCGGGAGTGATTTGGAAACTGTTTCGTATCCTGAATGCGTTCGATAATAAAATTGTCATGAAAAATGGCTGTTAGTAATCATTAATAAATATAACAAATTGGGTATCAAAATAAAGGATTTTACACTTGTTACACTTGTCTTGCTATTGGATCCAATTCAAATGAGCGCTGTAATGCAATACAATAGAAACAACAGCGGTTGCGCGTATTTCTTGTTTAAATTTATTTTTGAAGACAAAAAAAATGTTTTATATAAAAATTTTATGATTTTTTTCATATTATCTTTTGAAATTATCAGTAAAAAAATATCACAATAAAAAAAAATGAAAAAAACATAGGTAACTTCAACTTTTTTAAATGAAACACCCTGTATATTATGCGCTACAACGAAAGATCTTTTTTTTTCTGATTTCAAAAATATATACATTGATGATATTTGGATAAACCATTTTTGAGATATCTTAGGTTAAATTATTAATAAATACAAAAAAGTTTCATATTAGTATCAAGAAAGCCATGGAAACAATAAAATTGTTATGTTGCTGAATTTGGGGAGGGTTTTCTCTAGACCAATGATGTTTATTTTTGTGATTAAACATTCCTGCTAAAGTAAAAGAAGACTTGTCGGTGAATAGAATTTTATTTAAAAACTCTAGATCCTGCTGCATAAATCTAGCTATTTCCAATGCATACTTAGGTCGGTCCTGCATGTTTTGTTAAGGAAGATTCTGAACGGACATAAATTTATAAGGATAAAATTTGTAAAATTTTAAGGTTAAATAAATTTTATAATCTGATTTATTAAGTTCAGATGCCGCATCCGGGATTGATATTTCAGGATTTTCTAAAATTATTATTAAAAGTAGTTAGTGCTATATAGTTTAATAGAAAAAGTATAATAATTATCCTGAAAAAACGAGGATATCCAAAAGTTTGTTTTCATTTCGTGCTGCAGTCCATTCCTTCATTTTAAAGCGTTTTCGTTCAATACACTTTCTTAATATGTATCTAATAGTATCTGTAGATGATACCCGTTGTTAAGGATGTAATAAGTAATATTCCGTTTACACTGTCGTCACATTATTATTGTTACCAGAAAAAAGACGCGATTTTTTGTTCTTCTGCATAGCCCATCGACAAAAAAGCGATACAAACTACTTTTAATATTTAAAATGAAAAATTTCAACTTTTTACAATATCAATGCGTTAAATTTAATAAAACAATTTTATTGTTTTCATAGCTTTCTTGATACTAATATGATTTTTTTTTCAATTTATTTATATTTTAAGCTTAAATATCTCAAAAATGGTTTATCCAAATATCATAAATGAATATATAAATAAAATCAGAAAAAAAAGATCTTTTATTGTGGCGCATAATATACAGGGTGTTCCTTTTAAAAAAGTTGAAGTTGCCTATATTTTTCAATTTTTTTATTGCGATATTTTTTTACTGGTAATTTCAAAAGATAATATGGAAAAAACCGACAATTTTTATATAAAACATTTTTTTCTGTCTTCAAAAATAAAGGCTCCAGGAGCCACGTAAATATAATCAAAGACCCTGTACGATTATCTAAGGCGTGTAAATTCAAGTACTTGCTTGATTTTTTTACTTCAAGTACTTTTTATTTACCTAAGGTACTTTCTCTACTTAAAGTACTTTTTTTACTTGAAGTACTTTTTTTTTACTTCAAGTACATCGTAATACTTCAAGTACGTAAATAAATACTTCAAGTAATTTACTTGGTCAAATCAAGTAAAAATCCAAGTATCTTCATAAAAACTAATCAAGTACAAGTAAAGTACCTCCTAATAAAATGTACTTGAAGTAAAATACTTGAAGTACAAAAAAGTACTTCAAGTAAAATTTTACTTGAAGTACTTCACGTTTTGACAGCTCTGAACCGCTACTACCCTTGGAACTAGCCCTTGTCAACACTCAAACACCTCCGCGGGCTGAAAAAAATTCTAAATGAATCTATCCAACTCTCATACCGGTCTGAAATTTTCAGACGATCGTCCTAGAGTCATAAAAAAACATATAAACATAGTTGGACCGGTACTACCCTTGAAACCACCCCTTCTTAACTCTCATACTCATAGACGATCGTCCCAGAGTCATAAAGAAGCTATATAAAAATAATTGGACCGGTTCTACCCTTGGAACCATCCCTTGTCAACACTCAAGCACCTCCGCGGGCTGAAAAAAATTCAAAATGAATCGATCCAACTCTCATACCAGTCTGAAATTTTTGGACGATCGTCCTAGACATAGGACGTTAAAGATCATACAATATATATTGTATATTCTTTAAATTATGGCAAAACACTGATAGTATTTCTGTTAATTTACAACGCGGTACCACAAGATGTTGTAGAATTAGTTTTTTCTTCTTTGTTTTTTATTGACATCATTAAGTTTTAGCCCAAGGCGTTTGCTTAATGTATTAGTCATTCAGGGAAGCCAAATTAATGAAGAGTTATTAAATCGTTCCTAAAATTAATAATTGATGATTGATGAATTACGACGTAGATATTTAAATTGCCATTTAGCTTCAAAGAAAAAAACGATTATTTTTTAAGAGTATACAGGGTCAGCCAGCAAGAACTGTGGCTTTTTTCACATTAAAAAAAAATGTGAAACAGCCATCTTGTATATCTTTTTCTATAGAATCCCAAAAATAACAAACAAAAACTTAATTTTTAATCGTCATTAATAACCTATATTACAATTTCATACTTCTGAATCCAGAAATGGCAAGGTTCCACAGTAACTTGTTTTGAAACACAGTATCTGCATAATTTGTAACCTATTTTTTATACAATTACTATTTCTATTAGATTTTGAAGTAACTCTACTAACAAAAAGTTATTTAATTTTTCATAATATGAAAATGATTTTAACACAAATGCACT
Source organism: Listronotus oregonensis (assembly GCA_019359885.1). Classification (NCBI taxonomy): domain Eukaryota; kingdom Metazoa; phylum Arthropoda; class Insecta; order Coleoptera; family Curculionidae; genus Listronotus; species Listronotus oregonensis. The sequence continues at coordinate 11,574 of JAHBCN010016391.1, forward strand.
TTTTTAAGCAACTTCGCCCCCTCAGAAAATTTGCCGCCTTGGGTGCCCCTAATGTAAATCCACTACTGGTTGTGCAATAGTAGACAATACCAATACACTTTCAGGCCTTCTATGTCTGATGGGGAGTACCTAAGTTCGTAACGGGCCGCGTTTGAGTTAACGCTTGGAGTACTCGGGGCGTGCACTGATTTGGGACACATACTAAGCGTACAGATTAGAAGGGGAGAAGCACTTTTTGGCTTGAAAGAGAAATCCAGTTTTATTATCAGTTGCTGTGCCATTTTGGGTCATTCCTCAAGGTAATGCCTTTTGCAGAACTTTACCTCTCAAGAACAGAAGAAGAAGAATAAAGATAATTTGTCTGTGGCACAATCAACTCAACAAAATTTTTTGTGAAAAAATACAGTATTAATTAAAACTTTGTGAAAGAGATATCTGCAATAACCTGCGCTTGTTTTTCTACTACAGACTTAGGGACTGGCTTGAGAAAATAAATATTAAAGTGATCGTGGAAAAGATGAGATCCTTTATGTGATAAAAAAAAGAATGTCGGTGCCAGAACTGAGCTTTTAGGTACCTCAGCATTGATTTGGTAAAAGCTAGAAGAGTATAGCCTGTCTCAAAGTCTATCGCTATGGCTTTTGACGGACAATACCCCAATAAACCTTTAACGATTTTATTACCTATTGTTATTGGATAAACCCATTATTTCATAATGGCATGGGTGGGCCAGTTTTTTCTTGAGTATTGACTGAGTTTTTACTGTGCGTTTCGAAAAAGTTGTTTTACGAGAATATAACTATGTCGCGTCGAAATCATTTGTCATAACATGCAAAACAGGTGTGAAAAATGTGTATGAAACTTTAATCAGTGGAGGACTAATTAAACAAGAAGCTTTAAAAGAAACCTGTCTACTTACAAAAACTCCAACATCATCGATAAGGGATATTATTATTAGTGAAGAATTGAACAAAAGAAAAAAACGTAGTGATTTTCAATCTCACCGTATAGACAATAGTTATCAGGACATAATAAGAAGAAAAATATATTATCTTTATGAAAGCGGAGTTGTTCCTACCTTGGATAAACTAAAAAAGAAGCTAGACGAAGACGAAACCAATATAAATATTAGCCGCGCCACCCTCCATAGAGTTGTTTGTAAAATGGGATCCGCAGTTTTATTGTTGTCGGCAGGTATAATCCATAAATGAAGGCAAAAGCTAACACGGTATACTGTGAGACAAAGTATAACAATAACTGAGAGAGGACAGACGAGTCTATGATTAATGATTACTATAGGTTGCATACATAAAGCTTTTTGGAAAAAAGCCCTTCTCATGCAAGTTCAGGGGCATATTTTTCTAAGACGAGTGTTGGTACGTCATCCAGCTCAAAAGATTTTTTGGTGTTAGGAGAAAAACTAATGCGGTTAATCTGCTTGACATTAAATGTTATTTCTAACATTTTCTGAGAAATATAAGCAATTGTTGGAAGAGGGAAATTAGCAGGAGGATCAAAAATAGTGTTTTTAGCAAATTGTTTGGTAAAGAGGTCCGCTTTTTCCTGAGAGGTAGAAATAATTTGGTTGGAAAAGGAATTTTGTAGAATATTTTTCTAATATTATTGTCAAATGACCAAAAAGATTAACGGCTTTAATTTTTATACATTTGTTGGAACAACCTCTTGACCTCGTGACCTCTAAGGGAGTTTCACCGAATTGGATTCTTGCTTCGCTACTGGTTTGTCGGTTTAAGGACTAGAATTTAAGTAATATTTCGCTTTCCTTGATTCTGTCGCCAAGCCGTCATTTCACCATTGCCTTAAACAAACTATGAGACCATACAAAAGTACAGAATATACAAAAATCAATTTGCAAAATAAATAAACGAGCTTTACCTATATGCATTTCGACAATTTAAAGGGGATCCACCAAGTTGAAAATCGCTAAAAGGCAAAAATATTAAAATCTTGACAATCAACTTATACAGGTCTGGTAGGCAGGTAATTGGCTTACAGAAATTCAGTTTTAACACAAGCATACTATGATATCAATACAGGCCGATATAAAACCTAAATACAAAGACACAATCCTTTATTTTTTTTAAATATACATGTATCAGACCTGAGACGGATCCTTCAAAAAAGAAATTAATGGATTCTGATCCTTGTAAAGAAATCAAATCACCGATTTTTTTTCTTAAAAGAGGAATTGTGATTTCCCTTTTTAAGAAAAAGTCGAATCCAGGGAATCGGATCCTATTTATCGGATCACGAATCTGGATCACCTTTAGTTTTTATACTTACAAATGGTAACTACGATTCGAATGATAAATCAAGCTTCAAAAATTTTAGCACGGAGCTCGAGTCGCGAAATATAATTTTAGCTTCATTTTGAAGTGCTGTAACTCTTAGTCAAATTAGGTATTGGTAAATATGTTATTTCTGAAATCAACATGAACCACCCTTAACGCGAATATTTTTTCGAACTGTATTCCAAAACTTGCGATGCTAGATATTCATAAGGTTTTTAAATGTGATTCTTAAGAGTGAATTTACGCTACACCTTAAGGGTCGGGCGGAAGGACGCGGAGACGGTGGGCGGAGACTAATAAACTTCCACTACCACAATTTTAGTATAGCCGCATTAAAAATATTAAATTTTATTTAGGTTTTTCCAAATTCGGTGTATCGATGCGATGTTGTTTCCGATTGCAAGCCTACAGGAAATAACGTTTTTCGGTAACTATTTTTCACTTAAATGACATAAATTATACACCATTTTGAAGTTAAGGAAATAATCTATGCCTCTGCTGTAACGGATTTTTGAAATATGAGTCGAATTAAGAGAAAATAGTATCTAAACATAACCGATTTTAGGGTGACTTCTACTCGAGGAAATATTAAAAACTAAATCCAAATTTAAAAACTATTATAGCAAAAGCCAGATTTAAGTGTTGGCTTTCATATAGTTTTTAAAATTATCGATAACTTATACCGTTTTTGAGAAAAACATTATGCCCCGAACCCCAAATTGGATCCAATTTTCGCGGCGCGAATGGACTCTTAAGACAATCTTAAGCAATTTATAAATGGGACATCTTGCCATTTTACAGGAAATTTCACAAATACCGTTTAATAATTATGAAATATAAAAATGTATTAAAATTTTAAATTATTTTTTGTAAAGCACCCCGAATAAAAATAATAAAATGTCCCATTTAAAAGTCCCTCAGGGTTTTCCCAAAGATAAAATATCAAAAAATAATAAAAATCGAAGAGTAAAAATTTTAAAGACCAAGTGTAAGTAACTTTCATGCCCGTTTTTGGATACCACACTCTATGGTTACCAAAAAAATGTATTTAAATGTTGTTTCTCTGGACCTGAAAACCTACATATTTTTGTTAAAATCACATGTTAGGTGGGTTTTTTTATTTAAATATTTTAATGGGCAGACGTTTTAAAATTCTTCGTCTTAATTTCGAGAAATCAATATAATGCTGATTAAGAATCTTAGGTAAAAATTTGGAAATTTAAACTGGCGGATTTTAGCATTAATAAACCAATTGATGGCCTCAGATTTAGGATATGAGGGTTTTTGGGGGTACTAGGTTAAAATTTGGAAATTAATAATCTAAGGTCAAAATTTGGAAATTTGAAACGGTGAATTTACAAACCGATTTTTTCTAAATTAGAAATTTAAGAGATCGATTTAGTTTGAAAGCGGATCTTTTAAAAAGGAATCGATATAGGATTATTTTAAAATTATATTAACAAATCCAGATTACGGATCCCATTTTTAAAAAGTAATCGATTTTGGATTTGATTCCAAAAGTATTTGATTCCTGCCCAGCTCTGTGTATGTAATAAAAGATCAACTGAATAAATATATTTATATAGAACTTACGTCTAAATACCGATAAATAAATTTTTTAAAACATTTAAAGTAAAGTTTAAAAAATTAAATTAGAAAACTTTTTTAAAGGTGTTTTTATTAAACAAAAACAATGGCATGTTTCGCCGCTGCCATCATCAGACACAATAACAAATCATGTATGTACGAGTATATGCTGTAGCTTATGCCTGACAGAAAGCGAGGATCCAGGTTTTTACTTTTTGAAACAAACTACACTTTTTGGAGTAATTATACGCCACCGTGTATATGTTTGCCTGTCTGTTATTGTATTGTTTAATGTAAAATTCTAATTTTTCAGTTTAAAATTTTGAGTTGTAATTTTAAATCTCAATTTTAACGTTAAGTTGTAGTGGTGTATTCTTAAAGTCACTTTTACAATGTCGTTTCAATCTATAGTCTAAACCAGTCTTTCTCAAAGTGGGCGATAACGCCCCCTTGTGGGCGCTGGAGGCCTAGAGGGGGGCGGTAAATTACCCAGAAAAAATTGGTGGGCGCTGATGTGATTAAATGGGCGATGGGTGATTTGTAACTTTAGCTACTTCATATTTTAAAATTCACTAAAATTAAAATCCTTCTAGTACACAGCATTCATTTATTAGTTCATATTTGTATCCTATTTTATTGTATAAGTATAAACTAAAAATATATTAAACATTTAATATTTATACTACATTCACAGCGCTATTTATATCTTAAGATATTAAGTAAAAGTTATCAAACACTGAAAAATATTCGTGTTGCAGTTAAGGTCCCCACCTCCGAAGACACGTTTATGTACCTAATCTAGTAAAAATATAGAAAAAATGAAATTAAAATGAAAAGGTTCAATTATAATTCACATTTGGCGCGAACAAATATTGTACGATTTATTTGTGCATTCCTGTATTTTAGTCCGTCAAAGTTCGTCGGTCGGTGTTTGCGGAGTACAGGTCATAGAAAAAAGAGTAAGGTTAGTACAGGCAAAGATTGATACTACTACGAAGTGGAACTAGTGCCCAAATACACACTCGTGGATCGCAACCTGCCGGCGACTGACGTGACTAGAGGTGTGTCATTCCCAAACGATTCGTTCAAAAAGAACGAATCAGTGCACTTATTCGAATAAATTAATGCCCTGTTTTCAATGGATTTGAATATTTTTTGAGCCATTTGCTCGATCGCTCTTCGATGAAAAACGACCTAGTTTGGATGATTCGTTTCGTTCATAAGATCACTAAGTCAGAATCGAAGTCGATCTCGAAGATTCGGCAAATTGGTATTTTATGACGGCAAAACGATCGTTTTCGTACTACGACCTGGCAAGTGGCAAAAAGACTTATATTTTGATTTTGCACACATTACCAGAGGTGTATTAGGCAAACAATTTATGCATTGTAAATCATTAGGGCTATATACCATTTAAAAAAAGAACTTTTTTTTTTGTTTTACTATTCTTTGAACAAAGAATAATTTGGGGTACATTTATTTTACTTAAGTTTCTAAAAGTATTCCAAATATTTTTATAAAATAAATTATACCAAAATGAAATAAATAAATATTTTTTTTTAAGAAACATCAATTTTCTGTGGAATTTAAAAACCCACCGAGTCCGACCGGCATCATAATAAAGGAATCGGTTGCAAACGAACTTTTTTATGTGAAAACAAAGAATCGATTCAGCAAAAAGATTCGAATTCCCACCTCTAGACGGACGTTCCGCCCATGCACGCTGACTGCTCGCCCCCCCCACCACCGCCGCCACCCACCCCCTCCCCCGATACTGTAAATTAAATTATTATTTTAATGTTGATTATTGTTAATTTTAAATAAAAGATACTGAAATATTGTAAAGTTGCGGCTCCAGGCGAGACTAATATGTTATTGGTTTTTTTAAGGAAAAATGGGGGTACAAAATAACTGATTTTCAAAGTGGGCGTTAAACAAATAAGTTTGGGAACCTCTTTCTAAACCAAGGTTATTTTTAAAAACCATTTTTTTAATAGGCAATTATTTAACACATCGGTAATATTCATTTTTGGGAAATCAATATTAATTACATATTTACTTTCACCATAAAATTTAAAAAAATATATATTTTTTATCAAATACTTTTAAAAAACTTATTTTTACGCCGCACATGCGCTTGCTAACTTGTTCGTTCCTTTAACATTTAAACAATTTTTTTTTAACCGCAAATTTGGGCAAGGGAATGCTTTCATTAGTCAGGGAGGCCACCACAAAAAAGCTGACCTATAAGAGATACGCATGAACCATTTTTTTTTATATTACTATAAACTATAGTCAATTTAAAGCCGCACTGGTGCTTCAGCTTAGTGGGTTTAAATTGCATTTTCTTTTACCCAGAAAAATAGCGAAAAATAGGTTTTTTCAATATAACTCGAAGACTATTAATTAAAAAATATATATAAATATAATATAAGTGTAATATAATGGTCTAATAAAACTACGTAATTCTTGTTGAATAATTTTTTTGTGGCTGTTTGAGTTTTTGAGATATTAACAATTTAACTTTAAAGTAAAAACGCAAATATCTCAAAAACTAAAAGAACTACGAAAAAGACTATAAAATAAAAAATATGCTTTTTAATAAGCTCTATAAAAAAGGTTATATACACATTTTTAATAAATTATGTAAAAAAGCAGATATAAGCAAGAATGGATTGTGATTTTGGCCACAAATTTCGCTAATAACAATAATTTTTGATACAAGTAAGTATACCAACTTCGAACCATCTAAAAATTGATTCAAAATGTTCTATTTATTGAATGAAATAAACTAATACACATGTGCCTTGAGGCAATGGTGGCACGGATATTTTATTTTATTTAGTTATTTTTTTTTTTTGATCAAAGAACTGTACTTATTCCGATCCACTTAAAACTTTAACTAAAAGAAAATTTGAACTTTATTTTATTAAAAAAAAAAAAAAATAAGTGCCTTCTCTATCTGGGTTTTATATACCTGGTAGGACGCTTAACATTTCTCGATCTTCTATGCTACTATATGTAAAGTTCATCGTTTTAATATTTTTATTATCGATTTAAATATTTATAATAATAGCTTATAAAGACAGTTACTCATTTAGAATGATCTGTCTAATTTTTAAGCGTTAAACTTCTAAAGCATCTCTTTTATTAGGCTATCTACTTCTTGGTGTATAAAATATGATTAAAATTTTTTCTTTATTTATTAGTAATATTAAAATTTAAATCAATAATAAACATATTTTAACGGGATTGAGTGTCTCGACAGCCAAAGCAAAAGCAGAGTAATAGATAGGAGCGTTATTGCCTCACATAAAATTATTTTAAATAATATAAAAAAATAGTAAATACCGATTAATAGGTAAGTTTTAGAAAAGTTCCTCGTTTATTTTGTCAGAAATTTTTTATATGCAGCCTCCTAAACTAAATAGATATCATAAATAAATAATATTTTAATATTATTATTATTCGACAATTTGTTACAAAAATTGGCGCCCAGCGTGGGGCTAAAAAGAAAAGAAAGAAAACAGGAGCTATACACATAGTAGCATAGGAGATCCAGAAATATTAACTGTCCTGCCAGGTATATAACACCGAGATAGAGGAGGCACTTATTTTTTTTCAATAAAATGGAGTTTAAATTTTCTTTTAGTTAAAGTTTCAACTGATAGAATGGAAATTTTGGAAAAAAAAAATGACAAAGTAAAGGGATAAGTTTTTTGTTCAATAAATAGAACATTTTGAATCAATTTGTAGATGGATTGGAGTTGATATACTTATTTGTACCAAAAAAATTTATCAAAATTTTTGGCCAAAATCCCTTTTTTGCTTTTATCTCCTTTTTACTTATTTTTATTAAAAATGTATATATAAACTTTTTAATGGAGCTTATTAAAATGCATATTTTTTGTTTAATAAAATTTTTTGTAGCTCTTTTAGTTTTTGAGATATTTGCGTTTTTATTTTAATTTAAAATCGTGAATATCTCAAAAACTAAAAGAGCTACAAAAAATTTTATTTAAAAAAATTACATCATTTCATATGCCGAAAGATTTTGTTGTGAGGTCTCTCTGGGGTTAAAAACTCCTTTTATTTTAAATATATCTATGTCTTCAAGCGTTAAAAATGACAACCCTTTATATGTATTTCGATTACTAAATAAGTAATTTAATATTTCCGGTCGGTTGCGAACCATAAGAGGCCATATTGTACTAAA
>JAHBCN010016392.1:0-19681 GCA_019359885.1 Listronotus oregonensis
AAGAAGGTACACAAAACTGATAAATACTGAGAAATTTTAGAAACAGTAGTGGGCCCTGCGTTTGCTGACATAGGAAATCACAAAATAATATTTTAGCAGGGATGGGCGCCCGCTCATAGTGCAGCTGTAGTCACAGAATATTTAAATAATCATTTCCAGGTAGCTGGATTGGACGATTTGGCCCCTTTTAATAATTAGTTCAAAGTCCGGATATCTCGCCGCAAAATTACTTTTACTGGGGATATTTGTCCTTAAAAGTATTTGATATTGTGAGAGAATTATCGAGGCTTCACGCGGTATCACACCACGGCAATTATGCAATGTAAGAAGATATTTTTACGATTCTCGTGGATACTGCTTAGCAGTAAATGGTGGTCACTTAGAATAAAACACCTTATGTATTTAGTATTATGTTTTTATTATAGTTGTTGCATTTTTCTTAAAAAAATAAATTTGCTTTTCCCCTTTTTCTTGTTGCGGTCTTTTTATCCTACGATTTAGCTTTCTGATTAAAAAAATGTGCAGGATTATTTGCAGTTTCAACTGCATGTTGTAGCGAAGGATTTTACAAAAGTTTTTTGTAATAAAATACATTCTTGGTTTTTTTATTCCTGTAGAAATATGAATGAGATTCCTGATATGTGACAGTGACAAAATTTTTGATATACAAGGATACTAAGAACTATATTTTATTGGAAAATAAATCTTTGTTTTTAATACTTTGTGAAGTTATTTTGGTACGAATGTTAATGTAAAATATCCTTAAATATTCATGTTAAACCGGTTTTAATTTTTAGCTATAAAGTAGTAGTGGAAGTGGACCTAACATGGAGTGGAAGATTTACCATGTACAATCCTATGCTCCGCCTAAAAACGCACTGTATAGCATTTTAAAGAAAAAAAAATAGTTTATTTATTTAAAAACTTACTTTTCTCTGTAAGCGCGTAGTAAAATTTCAGCGACGATGTCCGCGGTCAACAAAGCGAGGGGGCGCATTGACAAAATAGCAACCCGAGCGACTCGCCGCCACGTGTGTGTCCTTAAATTCGATCAGTGCTAGTGTGAGTAAAAGGAATTTGTCGTCATATGGCAACAACTACGACTTTTTATCAAGGAAGTTTAAAGGTGTATGGAAGCCCAATGCTATGCCATTCGATCAAAAATGAAAATAACTGTCAGAGTTGGCCCCGCCGATTTTGCGCAATAACGAAATTCCACGAAATAATTTAATGTGTTGCTACTTACACACTGATAAATCAGTGTTAGTTAGGCAACACATTATACTTTATGAGAGCCGTATTAGTTTCGATTGTTTTGCTTTGTGTGATTATATTTTGTGGTTGCAGAAGTTTTTTGGATTGATAAAAACCTTCTTATTTTAGTGATTAGTGTTTATTAAATTGTGACTATAATTTTGTGTTTATTGTTTGTTACTTATAATATCGTAACAAAATGACTAGAGGTTGTATGGTTTTGTCTTGCAAATCTAAGTAACATAACGATTTTTACTTTAGGTAAGTATTTTTATATTTAAATTAGGAGTTTCTTATGAGACGTAACGTTAGGTAACCGAATAAATAATAATATATCAATTATGAATTATAAAAAATGACAATTTCATAGGAAATAGCAGTGAGAAAAGTAAGGCAATCTTAACTATCTTTTAGATGATTTCCACAATGTTTGTGTATTTCTGTGGATTATTAAAAATAAATAAGGTTTACATTTAGGTACTTTTATTTTATTTAATAATTTAGTACATTCTTTTAAAGGATCATCATTATTAATTACTGGGCAGACCAGGCAAATTTTAATTTATACAGGTCCCTCTAATTGAATAAAAGAAAGTACAATTTTATGTTAAAGTTCCTTTTTGCTTTTTCTGTATTTGTTTAAAAAGAAATTAGATTTTTGGTTTCTTAAACTTACATTATCAACTTTTTAAGCTCGACATACTGTAGACACATAATATGTAACGGTTACTGTTACAATGGATACCTAGGTACCAAAGGTTACTAAACATTATTAACCACTGTTATTCTGTCTCATGAATGTTTGTTATTAGTGAAAAGTGTATGCCTAAAAAGCAGTTATAAAAAATTTTAATTTTTAATGTACAACCACAATCTTAGGATAAGATTAAACTTATTTACACTATCTTGCCCTTCTTTTATCACAAAATTGGTGATAAGTACATAAAATTATCATACAATGTTTAAAATTTATTTTTAAAAAATCGTGTTTTTATTTATTTACTAAGATTTTTGGTAAAAACACAAAACTCCCAGAAGTATCGACCATTTAAGTAGAAGGGTGTAAAGTGGCGCCATCTATTCTTTCCATATTATATCAGATGATATAAAATCCAATATTACACAGTAATTTTAAATATTCTATGGCAGTATCGTTTAATAACCAACAATTTTGTGCAAAAAATAAAAAAAAACAGTGAATGCTTGAATTTGACATTTGATGATGTCAACTTTATAGATAGTAACAAAGAATTATGGAAGTCTGGCTCTGACCTACTATTCATTGCGCAAACTCCGCGGGGCCAATCCCCCGATTCCCGCTGCCCTGCACGCCTGGACAGTTTTGTTCTACAGCATTGGGCTTCCATACACCTTTAAACTTCCTTGCTTTTTATCAATTGGCCTTGCAAAGAGCTTGACCTTCCATGGTCAGCCAACCTTAATTGTAGGTAAGTTTCTTCATTGAGATTTTATAGGTATAAAAAATGGTTCTATTATGTGGTCCCCAAAAATACGATCCCAAACATTTAATTTCTGTGGATGTTGAGTATGTACCTAGTGATATATTCTAGAATTCTTATCAAACCAATAATAAGAATAATGTTGGTTTAGAGTGTCATTTAGAAAAAAGTGCATTTATAGAAGAAACAGATATGAGATAGAAATTTGCATTATTTTGTACTCTTTCGCTCATTATTTCCCCAAACACTACATGTCGATAAAACTCATCTTTATTTATTTTTAAAATAGTTTAATTTTATAAAGGTGGATGATGAATATGTATTTATCAACAACTTTATTTTCACCCACGAATTAAATTTAAAATAATTTTTGAATGAATAATTTTGGTGCAAGGATTTATGTCTTCTCGCCTATCAATTTCTTACGTAAATATCGACTTACATCGTTCTTAGGTTTAAACAACGCAAAGGTCAAACCTACGTCTGACCGAAGCCCTTTAAAACAATAGATTTATCATCCCGAATTCTTGTTTGACCCGACTTTATACCCCAATTGTTGTCGATACAATGCCGTAGTTTCCTTGTTAAGCGGGTATAAATTGCAGCAATAAATAAGACATACCTATACAAGGTACTTAATAATAATAATAAAAGTAATATTTAATAAATTTATATAAGGGGAATGCTGTTTGACAATCTTTACAATAAAGAGTTTTAGAGGCCAACCACTAATTAAAGTGCGGGATTTTTTCCTAAATCGCCAATGTTAATATTTTCACCATAGCACCCAAATTTCGCTTGGTCTAGTAGTCATTTTTTATCTTGAAACAGTTTATAAAGGTTTAAAGCCTAAGTACGGAACTAAAGACGGAACTTACAGATGGGGAATAAGGACCTCGCAAGTAGCTGGTTCCACAGCCCAGAAACATTGGGGATTATATTGGCTTATTTCTTAAAATAAAGGCCGCAAAAATACTAATAAAAAGGCTACAAGTCCTTTACAGATCGTCGGTGAGCAAGAGAAGAAAGCTTACTCATAGAAATTGGCTTACAAACACGATAAACAGCTATTCTTTCGATAAAAGCAAAAATTCTTAGCGTTGTGGAAAACATCATTCTTTAAACATGGGTACAGTATTCCCAGTTGAATCTGATTTTATATGGTTACATACAGAGTACACTGATGAAAAATAAAGAAAAACCTTTTGCCTTAAAGGAAATATCTTAACTTGTTTAAAGCTGCTGTAAATAGAATTTGTTTGTGACAGTTAAAATCATTTTTAAAAGTTAAACACACAAGCTTAAATTACTCTTATCTGCAGAACCTGGCTCTTTATAAGTAAAAGATAGGTACTGATAGACTTTTTATGGGATTGGATTTTTTAACCTTTTAAACTACAACAGATATCCCTGAGGAAAGCAATTCGTAAGGAAAATTTGGAAGCTTTGGCAAATTCTGACAGGGAACAAAATGTAGGTGTAATACTAACTCCTCCTTTCTCCCCTTCCGCTATAAAAAATTAGTAAATGCAGTGGATTCATAAATGTTCTCCACCCACCAGAAAGGATTTAACCCAATCTTTATCATAAATGTTAAAAGTGATAATTTTTTTAGGAATTTTGCCATTTGAATCTACTTAGAAGGAGATTTCAACTGGTGGTGATGTTTATAAGAGCACAAGAAGCAGGTTTTTAAAGCAAAACAACCGAGTACATGGCGAACAAAGACTGTGCCATTGCACAACAACTGCAGGATCGACAAGACCTGCCATGATCAATCTATACTAAGCTGCTGCTTTATCGAATTGCCGTGTCCAATCTAGAGCCCTCATTTAGCACCAGGCGATTTCTTCTTCAAACATTTGATGAAGCTGCAAGTTTTCGTTAAATGATGACTTTAAAAGACGTAACTTTTTTTGGATGGAATAGAATAGCTAAAAAATAGTAAGTATTTGTGATTCTTCGTACGATTTCCTTTAAAGTTAGGTTGATAACTATTAAAAAAACTGGCAGCAACCTGTGTTAATTATTTTTCATACTACCAACCACAATACGGATAAAAAAAAACCAAACGAAAAAGTACCATGTTTGCCGGTACCTATATTTGTTTAAATCTAAAAAAGTACATATGTATGTTTTGTCCCACCACTGAAAAGCGAGAATTCATGTCATGTTGTCCGTGTTAAATGGACCAAATCGGAAAACCAGGGAAACAATTTAGGCAAAAGCTTTCATTAAATGTATGCAGACCAAAATAGTGCGACCGTCATCCGTAGAAGCGATAGCTTCGCAATTACGTGTAAACAAGTTTGTTGTTTACTTGGTGGAAATTTTAAATACATATGTAAAACCATGAATGTCATAATTTGCACTGGCTTTTTTTACAAAAAAAAGTTAGAGCTTATTGTACTCCTATTTACTTTTGCAATAGAAAATTCATAATTAAGATGAGCAAAGGAATCTTAGAATACTAATTCGGTTTTCTCTTCATGGGTTATTCTATCGACCGTTGGCATCACAGGTCGATCTAGAGTAAAGGAAATAGATAAAAAAAAGTAGAGTCAGCCACATAATGCACGTACACGTTAAATATAAGCGGTGTCTCAGAAAAATTTATGTTATTAAATTTATTTCCATGATCCTTTGTCACGTTACATTAGGCCAGGGGTCTCCAAACTACGGCCCGAGGGCCACATCCGGCCCGCGGACAGATTTTGTCCGGCCCGCGGAGAGCTGATACTTGAGAAACTCCTTTTAGAGAACAAATAATTTTTATAGCAAATTAAATTTAGTTTACTGAAGTATTCTAATTTTATGTTGAATAATTATTAATATGACATCTACATTGATATGGTCATGGGCTAACTCCGCTAACTCATAACATTCTTGTAGGCTTATTGTTATTGTTTTTGTGATAAGTTGGATAAAGAAACACAGAATTGTAATGAGTAAAGACATGTAGGTATAATATGCAGAAAATTTAACTTCAGTATATAATAACTAACTAATTATTGAAATGAATCCAACTAACATTTTATACATTTTAAATAATCACATAACTTATAACAAACATAATGACATATGAAATACTAATGAGATTTATGTAATTGAGATTTTCCACTGACAATAGTTTGTAGTTGTGGACTAATTTTACTTGTACCAATTATTAAAAGAGATTTAAGATGCTCATCAGTTAATTTCGATCTGTAAACATTTTTTGTGTACTTCATTTTGGAGAAGGTTTTCTCACACAAAAACAGAAAACAGACCACGAGCAAATTTATGCAAATTATCAAATTGTGTCAGTGGAAGACTCTTATAAAATTCCAACAAAGATGAGTTTTGATATTTGTTCTTAATTATATCACTGCATTGTAGATCAATCATTTCCATTTTAAGTTCCGGGGCTAGGGTTTCAATGTCAGTATCAAAAGGATTCTGAAAAATCTTAATTTGATTCGCAATGGCATCAAATCCGAGAAATGAGTATCAAAATTTATCTTCAAAGCACTCAAAGTTTCGATTGCAAAATCGATGGAAACTCAGTCTCCAGTAGTGTGGCTGAATATTTCACATGTTTTAAAATGTGAAAAACATTTACTTCGTAGTTGTGATTGAAACAGTCTCAATTTCTTCCGGAATGATTTGATATTAGTGTATAAATCAGGAAGATGCTGGTTTTCTCCTTGCAATCCCAAATTCAGTTCGTTCACATGTTTTGTCAAATCAACATAGAATGCTTAACTTCCACAGCCATGCGTTGTTTTGAATTCAGTAAGAAGGGCGAGTTTTCATTAAAAAAAAAAATTTCGATCACTGCTCGAAGTTCAAAAAAGCTGAAGGACTTTCCCCACTAACCCAGCGTACGGCAGTATGATAAAGGTAAGTCAGTTTCTCCAATCTCTTCAATAAATTGTCGGAATTGTCGGTGATATAGCCCAAAAGATCGATAAAATTAACAGTTGATATGACTGGTTTCAGAACGTCAGAACATATCCAAACATTTTCCACACAAAGACTGTTGATGAATATACAATGTAAGACTAATGGTTTTGAACCACCGTCATTTTCTACAGCCTTTGACACAAGCGACCACTCCTTTATCTTTCCCACTCATGTTTTGCCTCCATCAGTTGTAATACATTTCAAGTTTTTCCATCGAAGGTTCTTTTGATTAATGGCCATTTAACTCCTTTAAAAATATCTGTACCAGTAGTTGTGCCATGAATACTATACATATCAAGAAGTTCTTCGTGCACCTCATAGCTTTTATCCTCCTCGAATATAAATCAACACCTGAGCAGTATCTGACATCCGTTGCTCTCCAAGGCCAAAGAAAACCACTCAAAATGTCCATTTTTGTCGAACAGTTGAGAGGATATATTTTCAGCGATGTTTTCTACCCTTCACCAAGTGTTCGCTGACATACTGACAGTTTTTATAAATTTACCTTTTCAGGGCACATTTCTTCGGCTACTGCAATTATGCATTCTTTGATCATTTCTCCATCGGTGAATGGTTTTTCCGTTTGCAATTTCAAATCACCGAAAGCTGGCAGAGTTGCAGCCTCTTGTTCAGTTTTGAGTTTTGTAAATGAAGATTGCTGCGATTTCAATCCGGCTGCATAGCTTCAATTTTCTGTCCAAACTTCCTGTATATTTTGGAGTAATTTTGAGAATGTTTTGTTTCATAATGACGTTTATGTTATATTCTTTAGAACGGCTTCTTTCATTCCAAATCAAACATAGCGTTGTTACTGGACTCATTACGAAATACTGAAGTTCCACTGATCTTTGAATTTTCTGCATTCACTATCAATTTTTCGCTTCTTTTCCATACTACCAATTCACACACAAAAGCAACAATTCAAATCAATATACTGTTATAAAGATGTCTTAAACTTAAACACGCACAAACACGTTTTAAGGAGGTATGCAATATTTTATTTAACAACAGTGTCATAGGAACTGACTTGTGGTTGCGCCACTAGCCTTCTTATATATTCCAATTACTGCCATCTAGAAGTGAGTGGAAGAACTTTCTCGAACCAACGAGATTATTCTGTACGTGCTATTAGCGCCATCTGTTAGCGATAGAAGGTACTACCTATTTACGCTTGTGTCCACCAGATGTCGTGTCACGTTACTCCTCATGGCTCGTACTCTACGACTAATCTAGAAATTACAGATAATGACAGGAAAATTAATAATATGCTTTAAACGTTGTGTACTTTTTCGGACTTTTTTTTTCATCAGTGGACTATTTCACTTCTTACCACCGGCAACAATGATAATATGGTTTTGGCCCTCGGAACTTACTGGAGTAATCAGTATGGCCCTAACGCTGGAAAGTTTGGAGACCCCTGCATTAGGCTGTTGGTAAGAAAAAGATTAAATTTGTCTTTAAGTATTGAAAATACATAGACTGAGGTTTGGGGTTTTATGGGTAAAATGTAGCAATTTTTTTTGTTAAGTGAATAAAATCCTGCCTGCATTTTAAATTCTAAGACAGTTACAACCTTATTCAGAATGCGAACTTCTAACCGACCCCCTAAAAACACCTGTTTTAGGGCATTCCGAGTAAAAATTGCCCTAATTTCTTAAGTAATGCCCCAAAATTTTGATAAATATTGAGATCGTCAGGTAAACGCAAACTAACACTTGACATTTCTACGTATCATAAATTTTTGTTTGGTGTTTTTTGTTAGTTCTTTTTTGTAATGTTAATATTACAATCTATTGATTTGAAACCACATTTTTAAATTTTTTCACTCCAACTTTAAACAAATCTAAATATACATGAAATTCATTTAATTCTTTTATTAAAAAAAACAGATGAATAATATAGAGCAGCAAGTAATAAATTATTGGAAATAAAAAGTCTTACTAATTTTTAATAAATTAAAACAACAATTTTCTAGGAAAAGAAAACAAATATTTTATCTAGTCTATATGTAATGCTGAATTTTAAGTAGTTCTGCACTATTGGTAACTTGAGGTACTTATCCCACTTCTAATTTTTGAAAAAAATATATAAGGTTACTTTGTTGGCGTGCCAACACTATTTTTTTATATTTGATCTAGACTAATATTTTTTTTTATATGTTAAATCGATTTTAAACTCAAAATGCGGAACTAAATTATTTTTAAATAAATAGTTAACATTTAAGTTATACCCTTGCCAATAGTTTCCATGGTTCCCTCTTTGTTAATCTAACCTACTGTTAAGTTCGTTGTTATATTTAACAACAAGTTCGTTACTCGGCTGTTAGTATCATAATTTATAAGCATATTATTTACATCAGTCATGGTTGGTTAACTTTTACTTAAAAAATCTGTTTATTTAAATAACAAAAAGATCACCTGCCGAAATGTATTTACTCAAAATAACAAATGCCCAAATCTAAAATAATTTAACACTTAATTGTTTTATTTTATGTAAAAAATTCAAACGGATTATTAACCCTGTAACAATTTCTAAGAAGGTCATATGTAGTACACAAATATTATTAAATAGAATTGGCATCATTAAATTCCTGGAACTTTTGAAATTCTATCACTGAAGTGCGTTTTTGGTAGAAATTAATTTCTTTCGTTTGGACTTTTACCCAGTATACCACACGATTGGAAGGTTGTCTTTCTATGGCGGAAGACTAGTTGCACGCGCAGCTAAAGTATCAGACCGGTTGTACCATCCAGTAGCAGTCCTTGGTTTGAGCCCATTATTTGTGCCCTTCATTATCAAAACACTGAAGAAGTTTAATTGGAAAAAAATCGTAATTTCTGGAGGCTACAGAGTTTGACATCCACACTTAACATGGAAAGCACGTTTGCGACATCGCAACGTGTTACTGAAAGGGAGAGCTGGCGAATTGTCCAGCATCAAAGCCAGAAACATAGCAGTTCAGTTCAGTAAATTTTTAATTTTTGATTATTTTTATAGCGAAAGGAGGTATTTTAGGTGGTTTTGAAAACATTTTAGTATCATCTGGATTTTGTAAATTTAAAAGTAAAAATATTGTCGTTAAAATACATCATACCAACTTAATGTTACAGATGTAAATTAATTACACCTATTAAATGCCTTTCGTGCTAATGTAATAATCCCCATAAAATACGTTAGGCGTAAAATGTATTAGATTAGAGCTTAAGCTTGTAAAGTAGTTTGAGACAAATTTGAATAAATTTAAACATAAGTTTTGGTCTGCTTTTCCACACTCATCTCCTTGTCAGCTGGAGTGTTGTGGGCGTTATAAGATTATAATAATTTAAGCACATATGAAATCCTTTAGGATAATAATTATTAGAATACATTAAGTTAGTTTGCTGGAGAATATGGTACTTTTAAATTTTGTATTATAATTGTAATAAACTTACGGGGACATCAAACGGAAAAAGTTTATTTTACTCGTACTGAGATATAAAATCAGCGAAGTTCTTTTTGACTTGGCAATTTTTACTTATTTGTTCTTGATATATAATAAAAAAAAACAATTCGTAGTTATAAAAATTTAGATTCATTAATACAAATAAATCGGTAAAAAACATGCTAAGTCAAAAAACTGTAGAGCAAATACGTTAGTGTTTTGATGGGTTAAAAAGGACAAATAGGCATCTTCTATATCTTTCATGTAAAATTGAAGTCATTCTTGAGAAGTGGGGCTAACCTTAGTCTAAAAAAAATTCCCCTGGATGCCATTTTGTTTATAACAATAATAAATTTAGGATAAGGCAAGATGTTTTTAATAATTGTTTTATTAACAAAAATGTTATAAATAAAAAATAGTATTTTTTTAATGTGGAAGCTGGTGTAGTGGCAGCGTACCAGCTTTTCAGTTGAGGACCGGTCGAATCCGCATTATCCATTGAACTTTTCGAGCTCGTCACCTCACAGAAACAATGGCAAACCACTGTGTAGTATTTTGTCTAGTAAACCCTCTTGTATGTGCTTCGGAAAGCACGTTAAGCCAGTGGTCCCCATATTCTGTCTATACCTAAAGTCCAAAATTTCTGTCAGTGACTCTTAATACCGGCCACCCAACGACGAAGCGGCTGAATAAAAATCTAACACTAGTAAATGATTTTAAGCCCATGATATACTTTTCCGCTCAAATAACTGTGAACCGGCCAAAGTTTCATCGCCACGTTGTCATAATTCGCAAAGAATAGCACGCCAATATGTATTGAAATCATTGTTATCGAGAAGACAATAAAAGTGGCAACACCATTCCTTAGTTTACAACTTGAAGAGACTTGAAAATAAGCGTATCGACAGGGTTTTCGTGCTGTTCGATGATTTTATTTAGTTATTATTGATTATGGACAGATTTTGTAATTTTAAATTTTAATTGCTATACAGTATTTTCTAAATATTATAAATTTCTAATAATTGTAGTATATAGATATTTTTTTGTGCCAATTTTATAGTAGTTTATCTTGTTTAGTGTATATAATTGTATATAAAGATTTAGTGTTGTTAAGTGCTTTTAATTCTGTAAACTATGAATAAACCAACCTTTAACTAGTTATTCGCGTACAAAAAACTCAGTTAACTTAAAATAACGAATAATGGTTAAAAATGTTTACCATGGGATTCGGGAAGAAATCCAGAACTAACCACTTTGGATGCTGCAGAGATATGTGCAAGCTTAACAAAAGTTTTTCGCGTACGGTATTCAGAGTTTTAAAAGGCAAGAAAACAATATTACTAATTATTCGGATACTGGAAAATGCGATTTTTTTCCTATTTTTTGCACACTCTTTACTTTTTGATTGTTAAACATGAATCAAAGCTGTTTTTTGGCCGCCTTTTATAGTATTTAAAAAAAATAAAAATAATAAATTGTTTGATTCCATTTTACGACATAAAACTCATACTATTTTAATATTTAAAAAAAATCACTTAAAAGGTAAGGAAAAACCTTAATTTTCAATAAAAGTAGGTAAAACGTTTACGTCCGAATTTAACTCGAAATTCTAAAAATGTTGACCTGTTACCAAGTTGTAATAGTTTTCTTTATGACATTTTTATAAGGTATGCGAACCTTGCTTTCGTCACCCAAATGTTTGATCAAAATATTCTCGATATGAAATCTAAATATGGAACACGAAAGACCCGAAATAGTTATTGGATTCTACAAGCTGATGATCTCAGGGCTTTCGTGTTCTATATAGTGAGTATTTTTGATGAAGCAAATGCGTGTGAATATCGTACTTAATATTGAAATTGCAAGATCGGTGGTGAATTGGCAAGTCGGTGTAACTTGGATTGTCTATCGTTCTGCTTTTACATATATTTTAATTTATGTTAAGACAAAAATTTTATTATTTTTTTCATGTAGCAAAATAAAATCAGATTAAAGTAAAAAATGTTTTTTTTGGAAAAACGTTGAAAAATTGACAAAAAAACTCAAATTTGTGTTCTATGACCTCAAGATAGGAGGTGTTCAAAATTAAACAAAAAAATTACATTTTTCATTAATCCGAATAATACCAAAATAATATAGGCTTGTTACTAATTTAAAGGTTTGATAAAAATGTGAGAAAATAACTTTGCTTGTAAAATATTTTCATGTTTTGACAAATTTATCATTTATTTTCTAAAATGTATACGCCACTGGAATTGATTCCCCTGACCCCACCAACCGGGGCACTCTAAAAGCGAGCATGCGTCATTGACAGAATTTTGGACTTGAGTACAGTTGAATAACACAGATATGTGCGAGAGGGCGCCTACACTCTAGATAGATTATGGCACCGCAAGAAAAATTTTCCAATTTGCTCTTTTTCTCTTTAATACTAGAAATAGACTCATTCTACACTCTTTAAGGTGGATAAAAAATTCTGGTCTACCCTAAAGGCCTTTTTCAGTATGTAAATACTTAAACAATATAATTTGCACAAAAAATATTGAGGAAAATTTTTTCAGGATTGTTGCATAAATTTCAAAACTTTCTGTTCGGCCATTTTTTTAAAGGTACGAAAATGTATCCAAAAATTCTGAAAAAATATCGTTTTTTTTTTTTTTTTTTATCTTGGACAGTCCACAAGGCTGATGCCTAAGTACCAACGTACCGTGGGTGTCTTCAGTGTGGTGAGAGGGAGTTTGTTCACACGGGACTTAAATTTTTGGAGATTGGGAGGAGAAGGAAAAACTTCTTCGGGCAGCAGGTTCCATAATTTTGATACTCTAGGAATAAAGAAACGAAGAAAGCGGGAAGTTCAGGGTCCCTCTAACTGAACTGTAAAGGATGCATAAAAGTTGCACTACGTGTTGCTCTGTTGGGAGCTGCCAGAGAAGGAATAATACTGGCCAATTCTCTGAGCAGAAGCAAGAATATCTATAGAAGAGCGAGATCCCTACAGCTCGACGATGAGCAAGAAGAGGAAGCCTTTCTGTGAGCGTTGGATCATTAATAAGACGAACAGCTCTTTTTTGAATGAGTCAGAAGAAGTGTTTAGGGGACGCCATTCCCCAGATGAGAACAATATTCCAAGAGGGTCTGATTTGGGATACATACAGAGTGTACAGATTGGAAGAAGAGAAATATTTTCTGGCTCGAAGAGGAATCAATCTTTTTGAAGCTGCCGAAGCTATGGATGAAATGTGTTTGTGCCAGTTGAGGTTATTCTCAAAAGTAACGCCGACTAGATTAAACGACTCTTTGTTCTGCAGAACTTGGCCGCTCATATGTAAGGGATGAGCATTCGCAGACTTTTTCGCGACAGCGAACATGACTGTGTTTTTGAGGCATTAAACTGAACACGATTTTTGGCGCCCCAATCCAAGATAAGTTTGAGGTCTTGTGAAAGAGATATCTGCCATTGACCTGCGTTGTTTTCGAAATCAGAATTACATGGTGACTTAAGAAATTGAATACTAGAGTGGAGGGTACTATCGTCAGCAAAACTATGAATGGGATTAATTGTGGAAGAGAGAAGATCGTTAATGTGTAGAAGAAACAGCGTGGGTGCCAGCACTGAGCCCTGGGCACCCCAGCATTTATTTGTAGAAGCTGGAGGAATGACCATCTACACTAACTGATATACTCGATTAGAAAGGAAACTGGAAAGCCAAGAGCAAAGCTTAGGTGGAAGACCTAAGAAGGAAGTTTGTTAGAAGCCCATCATGCCAGACCTGATCAAAGCTTTGGATATGTAAGAGCAACGATGTGGGATTCCCAAGAAACTCAAGGGACTTGTTCCAGTTGTGTGAGACAAAGGAAAAAGATCAGCTGTGGATCACTGTGACAATCCTTTGTCTATTGTAAGATCTTTGTTTTATATACTTTAAGATTTGAAATTAATGAATTTTTTCATTCCTTGCAAACAATGAAGAGATATAGGTCTAAGAGAAGGGAGACTTTTGTATTCCTTGGATTGAAAATTTTTGTTAAATAAAAACAAAAAAGGTTTATTATAAGGGTTAGCTTAACTTTTTCGATTTTCTCTTCTTCGCGGTTAATCCCACTTATAGTTTTTAAGAGGATATTAAAATTTATTTTTATATTTACCTTTTTGCACTGTAAATTGTCCACCTGGGACTTTTGGATATGAACATTCTTTTTTAAAAATGCTTCTCTGGCTTATGGAGCATTTTGTTGCTTACAAGTTTATCAATTTTCAACAACATTTTAAAATCTTTGATTTCTAAAAAAGATATCTAAAAGGGTTAAGTCAGGTGACCTCGGTGGCCATTCTGTTCAACGACAAGGACCGATCCATCTATTTGGATATCTGACAATAAGATGTTCTTATAAATTTTATTCATCAGAGTCCGAAAGTCTTTTCTGCAAATAGGACATTCTAAAAATTCGTTGATTATGCTTCTTCTTTCTTGGAGCCGCCTTGATTCCTACCAGGGCGGCAGTCTTGGCCTCATTCCGGTTGCCCAAGAAGCCTGACTTTTATGATTCAATGCCTCACATTCCCCTGATATGGGGGGTGTTTCTTCCCCCTCTGCCATTCTGCAACTTGGGTCCCCATTTTAAGCCTATTTTGTGTAGGGCAGCCGTTCGATCAACCTTTTAAACCAAAAATAACTTTGACTTTCTAAAAAGGGAAGTACTTTTGAAACTAATATCATTAAAAATTAAATATTAATTCACTAAAAATTTTTAAAAAATAATATAAAAAACTTTTGATTTGACGCGAGGATCTTAAAATATTCTTTGCAGCCGTAAAAATCTTTAAAAAGAGGTGGCATTAAAAAAATACATCAAAGACGTCACTCGTTGGTGGCACTCACTTCTTCATTTTTTGTAGGTTGTAATCATTTTGTTTATGATGCCAACATTCCCATTTTAAATATCTTCAGTATTTTGCACGATATAAGAGGACATACTTTATGTCCTCCTGTAAAATCATATTTTTGTTCACGTTATTTAGAGATCCGACGAAGAACAACACCGATACGTCACGGTCTTGGCAACCCGTATAAAACCGTGGCGTATCGGTGTTTCTCAGCGTTCGATCTCTACTCAAAAGTTTTCCTAAGATAGTTTTAAAAGACGAAACACCCGCAAGAACAAAAGATTTCGGTGTTTAATTTCAACCCATTAAAAGCTATATCAACAATACAAATTAATATAAATACCTTAAGCATCCTGAATACATTTTGCCTAATTCCTTTAATCAAATCTCCCCTGTTGTTAATTAAAACTCTAATTTTCACCAGATTTTCTGCTTCATGAATTCAAATTTTCTTTAAGATAAACTTGCCTAATTAAACCTCAAGCAGAAATATTCCTAGCAATTACCTTGACGAATATCTAAAGTAATTTTTAGTTTATAAGATTTTAAATTTCTTTTTAAGCACATTTTTGTGTAATTTAGCACTTCAGAAACAGGTTTAATTTATAAAATATACCAAGAGTGTTATGAAAATAGTTTAATCTAGGGAAGGATAGTGGTCAGGCCAAGTTCCGGCTTATCGTACGTGGTTTTGGATTGGAAATGTTTCAACCGTCGGCCTCCCATCATACTTCGTTTTCTACCACAAAAAGATAAGATTTGCTATTATATCTCTTAAAAATTGAAAAATTATTCCGTGGTTTCTAAGATATTTGCACCCTCCGAGGGAGTAGAACCTTAAGATTGGTATTTAACTGGGTTTTTTAGGACACAATAAAGGAAAAACTTAGAAACACTGCACATTTCTTCTGGAACGCTCAGAAATAAAGTGTATATTAAAAGGTTTTTTAAAAAAGTTTGAAATTTCTGATTGAACCTGTTTTTTTAAGGTCATATTTGTCTGAAATTTAAATTAAAAATTTTTTTCTAAACAAAGAAAAAAATACTTTTTCCCAAAATCTCAAATAAAAAGGGGAAAACCCGGTCTTTCGGGTTTGGTCTTGGTCTTGCAGCAAAACCAAGACCGAACCAAAAATTTCAAGACCAAGACCGACCTGCAAGACTTTTGCACTTCTGCAACTTTTTTTAAAAAATTATAATATTTAATTTTTTTATTCAATATACAGACATTCCATATACAGAAATGACAAAAATTTGGGGGAACTGCCCAAAAAAGGGGATTATTTTGAGTAACAGGCTTTAATAAAAAGACAATTAAATAGATCATTTTTTATTTTTTACAGGTTTTTTAAAAACTATTATAGAAATTTAATATCATGTTTCAAAAAAAAAAGGGTTTTACCCAAAGGCGACAAAACACGATATCCCCAAACCCTTCACGACAGAGAAAAAACTAGGGGGACAAAAATTATAGAAGCTGAAAATAACTTTCACATGTCTAATGTTTTTTTTAAATTTGCTAGCAGTGGATTACTACAGGTGGATCAAAAAATTTTCAAAATCCCGAAAAACATTATTCTTGTTCCACATGTGAAGTGGCACCATAGATTGCTTCTTAAAACTAAGATATAAATGTAAAAAGAGGAATTAATAAAAATATATTTTTCATGTCATATAAGAATAATTTTTATACAAATGGATTTAAATATCCTTCGGTTTTGACATAAAAGGCAAAACAATTAAAGAATAATAATGACGTAATTTTATCAAAACCAAAATGTATATTGTGCCAGTTTTAAAAGACTCTTTTACGAAAAATGAGGTTTGTGCACGACCTGGCGAGTCTAAATTACAGTGTACACAAGTCAGTTCAAACGTGTTGACAGATACTTTTTAGACTGCAAAAATAAGTTAATTCGATTTTATTATTTTTTAATCTATCTTTGACGGGGCTGTGGAAAATTTTTTATATGCCATGTGAAAAATTTTCTTTTCACCATATTCAAAAGTAAATGACAAAATAAATCATATTGAAAGACAGAACGTGTGCAAAAAAAAATATTTTCTTTTTCATATTTGCTTTAAAAAACAATTTTCAAAGTTGTTTATGTGAAAACCCCCTTTTCAAAGCAGTCTTTATAAAAATTATTTTAAAAAATATCTACATTGACATTGTTTCTATATGACACTTTAACAATTTTACAGCATGATATACAGGGTGGTGATTTTTTTAAATGGATTTTTTGTCATAAATTTTATATTTTAGGTTAAAAGCTAAAAATAAGGGAGTCTTCTTGAGTGGCAGTGGATTCTTCGGAAAATTCGGGAATAGAAAAAACTTCACATTTTACACCCTTTTTTCTATAATTTTTTATATTCAGTTCTCCACCATAATGAACGGGTTTCAGATATCGAGCTTTGTCACAGTATTAGCCATTTTGTATATGCGAATGTTTATAAAATATTTGTACAAACTTTGTACCAAGGAAGTTTAAAGGGGGTATGGAAGCCCATTGCTATGGCCCATACGATCAAAAAATGTCCAGCCCAGTATGAAAATAACTGTCAGAGTTGGCACCCCGATTTTGCGAATAACGAAATTACAAAATTTTGTTGTCTTCAATGATAAACAGGTGAGGGGTAAACTATATTTCTATGGGAGCCATTGTTTCGATTGTTTTGCTTTGTGTGATTATTTTTTGTTTGAGAAGTTTTTGGTTGATAAAACCTTCTTATGTTATGTTTATTAAATTAACTTAATTTTTGTAAAAATATAAAGTTTATGGTTTTTCTTGAAATCTAAGGGAAATACCCGGCTTTTTCTTTAAAGTTTTCTTACATTTAAATTGGTTTTATGGACTAATGTTAGGTAACTGAATAAAAATAAATATCAATTTGAATTATAGAAAAGAACATTTCATAGGAAATAGCAGTGAGAAAAGAAGGAATCTTAACTATCTTTTAGATGATTTCCACAATGTTTGTGTATTTCTGTGGATTATTAAAAGAAATAAGATTTACATTTGGTACTTTTATTTCATTTAATAATTTAGTATAAAATATTTAAAGGATCAAAATTATTAATTTCTGGAGAAGGCAAATTTTAAATACAGACCCCTCTTTGTAAAAGAAAGTACAATTTTATTTTAAAATTTTCCCTTTTTTGCTTTTTCTGTATTTGTTTAAAAAGAAATTAGATTTTGGTTTCTTAAATTACTATCAACTTTTTAAGCTCCGAATACTGTGGACACATAAATATTTAACGGTTCTTTACAATTGATACCCAGGTACCAAAGGGTTACTAAACATTATTAACCACTCTTATTCTGTCTCATGAATGTTTGTTATTAGTAAAAAGTATATGCCTAAAAAGCAGTTATAAATTTTCATTTTTAATGTACAACCACAATCTTAGGATAGATTAAACTCATTTACACTATCTTCCTTCTTTTATCAAAAATTGGGATAATATAATTATGAAACTATCATACAATGTTTGAAATTTATTTTTAAAAATGTGTTTTTATTTATTTTTAGATTTTGGTAAAAATACAAAACTCCCAAAAATATCGACCAATTAAATAGAAGGCTGTAAATGGGGCCCCTCTATTCTTTCAATATTATATCAGATGATATAAAATCTATATTACACAATAATTTAAAATATTCTATGTGTATCGTTTATCAACCAACAATTTTGTGCAAAAAAAAATGTGTGTTAATTTGACGTTTGATGATGTCAACTTTATGATATAATAAAATTATGGAAGTCCTCTCTGACCTACTATTCATTGCGCAAACTGCCACTAAATGAAAAAACAGGTTGTGTCTCAATTCAAAACCCAAAAAGGACTAAATAAATAAACCTCTACATTTAAATTATGTTTTTTATCAAATAATATAAACGTATGTTTAAAGGGTTTAAAAATTGGTATATTTTAAATTTTATGCAGAAAATATAGTTTTTATCTATATTTATTTTTAAGTTTAAAAAATATATTTTATTAATATTATTAGTTTAAATTATTACTACCAAAAAAAAACAAGACCAGCAAGACTCTTGCAGCAAGACCAAGACCAAGACAAGATCTTTCATTGGCTTACAAGACAAGACCAAGACCAGGTTTGCAAGACCAAGACCAAAGCCCGATCTTTGGGCTTGGTCTTTTTGCTCATCACTAGATCTCAAAAGGGTTTTGAGATTCATTTCTTTTTTTATTTATTAAGTCAAAAAAAGAAGGGATGTTATTAAAAACAACTTTATAAAATATGGCCAAGTTCGTATCCAGAAATCTCGGTGTCTTAAAATATTAAAATCAAAAATTATAGCAGGTTTTGTTCACAATTTTGCTCCACTCGTCTGCTGTAAATTGGATGGGTTTTGGATATTTGGTCCGCCATCTTGAATTTTGCAAATTTGACTTCTGTTTCGTAATTAGAGACCCCCAAAATTCCCGTATATTAAATTTGGCCTAAAACGGTTGATTTAAAAATAATGATTTTATTGAGGCTACGTGAGGTCACGTGATACATTAATTCTGAGAGTGGAATTTTATTTTTTATGATCTTTTCCTAATAAATACACATGTTAAAAATAAAAACCAAATTTTCTATTTTTAAGCTGATTTTTTTTTTTTAGATCTGTTTTTAGGAAGTTTGAAACCTAATTTTGACACTGGATTCATGTTTCGGTAATTTTTTACTCTTCGGGCCCAC
>JAHBCN010016393.1:0-19810 GCA_019359885.1 Listronotus oregonensis
TTATACAGAAAAAAGCGCACCGTACTGCGAACATAGGGGGGGTCCTGGACAATTTTGGAGTCCCCAATTCTAAAATACCAATAATAATTTTGTGGCTTGCATCCCCAACTTCCTCTCGTTTTCTCACGTGGCGCATTTTTGGTTAGGACTGGTGGGGAGTCGGTGATAAATTGGGAAGAATTATCTGTCCAGTTTAGTTGTTTACTACTTTTTTTATTTTCAGTAAGAGGATGCAGTGTTTATAGGCAAGTAGAGGAGTTAGCTAGCGTCAACCGACTTCGATCTGATTTCTTATCAGTCATAAATTTAAAATTAGGTTAAAAACCCAAAAAAAAGTTTTTCCTAATAAAAAAAAAATAATTTTCTCAAATAAATAATGGAACTTTGAAGATATTTTTAAGAAAATAATTTAATGTGCATTCATAGAAAAAAAAAAGAAAAACTTTTTTTCAAGTTATCAAAGATGATCAAATAAACCACCTTCTTGAGCCAAACAATAACCAAGATTGTCATAAAAACGCCTTCTGACATTTGTTTAAATGTTAAGGGTAATAATCCAAAATTTCCCCAAATTTCCCCCAATTTGTAATTGCAATTTTTGTAGATTATTAGCCCTATTCCCCCGGGAAAAAACCATAAATTTATGATTTTACGTGACCTCAGAAAAAAAAATCGTTGGGTGAGACCATGAAGTAAAAATGTCGATTCATCAGTAAAAACAATGTTTCTTAAAAAATTTTTTCATTGTTATTTTTCATTTCCATTACAGTTTCAAAAAATTGCCTTCGTCTAAAATGATCATCAGGGAAAATTTCATTGGTTTTTCTTACTTTGTAGGATCATAAATTTTTTTTCAGCACTCTTTTCCACTGATCTTCTCTAAAAAAAAACCTGCCCTGCAATTGTATTAATGGAAACTGTAGGTTTTTTTAATAACACTTGCCACTACCATAATTTTTCATTTCCCTTTTGTTTTTTTTTGGGGGCACTATCATGTTTATGTTTTCTTGGAGTTAAACAACCAAATGTCAGAAAGTTTTTAATGATTTGGTAAATAGTGGAAAAACGTGGGGGGGCGGCCTGGTTAGAAATAAATTATTAAATAATTCCCCAAATTTCCCCCAACAGGATTTCCACGGTGATTCCATTCAATAATTTAAATTTTGTCTTCCAGTTCGTAAACATCCATTATTAATAACTATTTTAAAAAAAAAAACTTTTTGGTCGCAAATAATCGACACAGTACAACTATTGCTGTCGAGCGTTCGATGCTAAAGAACTATTTCAGAAATAAACGTATTGAATTGTTTGCTGGAAAATTATTGATCGATAAGCAATGCGTGCGGCGTTTTTAGGTACATCAAAATCGTCTCAGGATCGTCCTATGTTCGCAGTACTCTGCGCTTTACTGTATGTTGCATAAAACAGTCTACATTATAAAATATCCGATATTATTTTTTAAGTTGAACAAATCAAGCGTAGCTTTTTTCTTTATATCACAAAATCGTATGGGCTGGATGGTATACCAGCAATCGTCCTAAAAAAATGTACTCCCGAGCTTACATTTATCTTAACTAGCCTCTTTTGAATCTCTTAAGACGCGGCCATTTTCCAACCTGTTCTCAAGACAAATGCAAAACTATTATAGACCTATATCTCTTCTTTCAGTTGTTTGTAAGGTAATAGAAAAATAATTAATTCCGGAAACATGAAGTATTTGAAAAAACACAAAATTTTAAATGACAGACAGTATAGATTCTTCCGCAAAAAATGTAAAGCTAATCTTCTTTCCTTTGTCTTGCACCATTGGAACAAGTCATTTAAGTTTCTTGGTGAATCGTAGCTGGCATACTGGGCTTCCTTTCTGCGGTCTTTCACTTAAGCTTTGTTCTTGGTTCCCCTTTTTCCCTCCTCGACGATATACAGATGGTCATTTTTCGAGCCAAAAATTAATGTGAGGCCCTTCAGGGCCAGTTTGGTACTAACTTTTTTCTTCTTCCCCCAACGATCTTCTTTCCCAAAAAATTTCCTTTACATTTTCAAACATAACCCTTCACTTTAAATTTTTAAATTTTTCAAGCCCCCCTTATTATGATTTGGAAAACAAGCGCAGGTCAATGCAGATATCTCTTTCACAAAACCTCTCGGATTGGGTGCCAAAAATCTTGCCAAGTTTAAAGCCTCCACACACGTTCGCTATTTCAAAAAAAGTCTGCCAGTGCTAATCTATTAAATATGAGCAGTTAAGTTCTGCATAACAAAGAATTATTTAATTTTTTGGTGTTACTTTTAAGCATAACCATAACTGGCACAAACACATTACATCCAAGGCTATGCTTCAGCTTTAAAAAAAGCTTGGATTTCTTTTTCGAGCTATAAAGTATTTCTCTCTTCTAATCTGTATACTCTGTGTAGTGTGTATCCCTGGTCAGACCCACTTTTGAATATTGTTCTCATATCTGGGGAATGGCGTCTCCTACAACACTTTATTGTTAACCCCATTTAAAGAAGAGCTGTTCGTCTTATTAATGATCCCACACTTACACGAAAGCTTCCTTCTCTTACCCACCGACGAGCTGTAGGAGGCCCCGCCGTCATTTTGTTCCTTCTTTCATCCCCAGAGTATCCAGACCATGGATCCCGTTACACGCTGAAGTTTTTCCTTTTCCTCCAACTCTCCAAATATTTTGTCTCGTGCGGATAAACTCCCCTTTCCACATTCCAGACATCCATGGTACGTTGGTACTCGGGCCTCAGCCTTTGTGGACTGTTCTAAAAAAAAAAAAAGTTAGTAGATACTTTTTAGCTTACCTTCATCACTAAAATAAGAAACTGGGCTCTTTTCGGTCTAGGCCAAAAAAGAAATGCTTTCTTATATCGAAAGTGCAAAAAAACACGAACAGTTACCGAAAAAAATATTTTAACATACAATTTTGTGATTTATTTATGATATAAATTGATCAGAAGCTGTAGCAATCATGATATAAAAAAAAATCCACTTATTTATATCGCTACCTTTTAGAAATGGCATTATAAACAGCAACAGGTGTCTCTACAACTTCTTTAAAAGTTAAATCTGGGTAAAGGTAATTAGTCCTATATTATGTCACAGTTAAACCCAACAATAAATCCCAGTATACAGGTAGACAAAATATTGACTCCAACGTAATCTTTTATGAATGATGTTTACAATGGGTATGATGGGGTGTAATGGTCTATTATAAAGGCATTAGAACGTTAAGAGCAGACACAATACCCCAAATCTCAATGAAGTTATATGCAGGTAGAGGGGTCATTATCCTAAATCCTATAATAAAAGAATTACAGTAATTTTTCTTCAGATATACAAGTAATATAATTTAAACAATAATTTGGTATTAATTGTCTAAAAAGTTGCGGCAACGCCGATTTTAAATAAATTTGGTGTACGGAGATTTTTTGGGGCGCTGATCACGAATCTGACGTAAACGTTTCTTTTTTTTTTGATCTTTGGACAGTTCACAAAGGCTAAAGCCTAAGTACTAATATACCGTGGGTGTCCTAAGTGTGGTGAGAGAGAGTTTGTTCACACTGGACCTAAATATTTGGAGACTGGGAGGAGAAGGAAAAACTTTTGCGGGTAGCAGGTTAAATAATCTGAAAATTCTAGGGATGAAGGAACCAAGAAAGCGGGAAGTTCGGCGTCTCTCTAGTTGAACTATAAAAGGATGCATAAAAGTTGCACTACGTGTTGCTCTGTTGAAAGTTGCCAGAGGAGGAATTATACTGGCCAACTCGTCTGAGCAGAAGCCGTGCAAATACCTATAGAAGAGCGACATATCTCCTACAGCTCGACGATGGGCAAGAGAAGAAAGCTTCTCTGTAAGCGTTGGATCATTAATAAGACGAACAGCTCTTTTTTAAATGGAGTTCAGAATGCTTAGGCCGAGTGATGAATGAACTTAGCAATTGTTAAAAGTTAACAACGGTTTAGAATGTTTAACAAAATGTCAGATTTTGACAGGTTGCCTACTAAAATCATTGAATAACACTGACAATGACGTTTTGTTAAACATTCTAAACTGTTGTTAACTTTTAACAATTGCTAAATCTATCGCTAAATTTAACAACGCGATCATTACTCGGCCGTTAGTGTTGTAGGAGACGCCTTTTCCCCGACATAATAACAATATTCTAAAGAACGTCTGATTTGGGATACATACAGAATATAGGAAGAAGAAAAATATTTTCTGGCTCAAAAGAAGAATCAAAGCTTTTTTGAAGCTGCTGACGCTACCCAAGCAGCAATTTTAGTCGTTGCTACCACGCCGCGACTATTGTTGGGAACTCTAATACCCGGTTTACATGCAGCCACTGCCGCTGCTACTGCGCTGCCCACTGTCCTGCCTCAAATAATCCCAAGCAGATTTTTATAGGAAGTAACTATTTACATGCAGCTCGCATCTACCCGCCATTACCCGAATTAATTGTGCACTTATTTTCCGGCAGTATGGAGGATGAAGATGTTTTTATGGCGACAGCGCTTTGCGTTTTAAATGTTCAGAATTATTTAAATGTGTTAAGATATGGTATAGAAAAGAAACGTCGACGTCGAAAAAGACGATGGTGGATGGCAGCGATTCATCGTAATCGAACGTTGTAAAGTAATTTTTTATTACTCCACTCTTATTACTGTACTCGTTACGTTACTGCACTCCACATAGGTTTATCACATATAAGAAAATTGAAATAAAAATTAAAATCCACGTGTTGCTACTTCCTTCCGTGAAACTGAGTCATAGAAAAGAGTAAACTGAGTAGACAAAATCCTGTTAATCCCCTAGTTCCTCGCGTAATTCACATGCATCATGTAAACACGACGTTCCGCTTGCGCTGCCTGTCCTTTGACTTCCGTCAAAAACCGCCACCGAAGGAGCGTTGGGCAGCGGCAGTGGGCAGTGGCAAGCCAGGCAGCGGCAGCGCGAGCGACGTGTTTACATACTCGCGCTGCCAACTTCCCTGCCTACTTCCCTGCTCACTGCCGTGGAAGTGAGCTGCATGTAAACCGGGTATAAAGTTGTGGTTACTAGTGACAGGAACGTCGTACGGTCCCATTACGTGCCTACGACCAAAATGGGGAACAATTTGAAGGTGATAGTTTCGTAAAAATTACTAGCTTGGAACTTATACCGGTACGTCGCACTTACGTTCCAACTACGTGGCGGGGACGTAGCGGCATGGTCACCGCTACCTGAGCCGCTACTTTATAAGATTTGTTACCGCCTACTTTACTTGGCGTATTCGCTTTTTCTTTGTCTTACATATTTAAAAAGAGTTTAATAGTATCTTCCGTCGTTATTCAGCCTCAACTATAATCGGAAGTAATATATTATGTTTAAGTAAATATTATCGCTTGTAGGGGTACAAACAACTTTCTTGCGCGAGTTCCGAGTACATAAAAATTCAAAACGATGAAAAAATTTCTGTAAAATGTGATGTCGCTAGATTCATAAAAACAACGCGCCATCTCAAAATATATTTTCAACACTTTTTTTTGGGCAGGCAATGATAAAAATGTATAGATTTGGTGGAAAATGTTTTTTTTTAACATTTCTACTAATTATATAAGTTTAGTTTTGCTTTAATTTATGTTTTTTGTGATTTTTTGATAATTCCATAATTGTAATACTATTAGGAAATTGAAATAAAAGTAATGGCGTCCTACATTTTGTCAGTAAATATGGCGCATTTTTACAAAAATTACTTTAAAGTTGTATTTACTACATAAGGTGTGTTTGAAGGATTTGCACTTTACTGCGACTAGCAGCCACTACAATTTTATCACTTTATAGACATTATTACCATTAAGTAGAATATTTGTTGTAGATACTTCAAACCATATAGTCGCGATAACTATAAAACCATCTCAAAGCCACGATAAAGTTTCCATTGTCACTATAACGTTCCAATTGGAACTTTAACCTATAATTAATAGGTACATTGTAGCGTTTTGTGCGAGCTGCACGTATTTTAACCTTGTTTGCAAAAATACATAAAGAAAATGTCGTTTTTTAAAATTGTGGCCACACAACAAAAGCGTGGCATATATTTTATGGTTGTTTTACATAAATGGGAACAAAACAAAGTTTTGTTTTGGCCCAAAAATATGACATTACCTCAAAAGGAAGAGCCTTCGAACACCAAGAAATACTCAAACGATTCGCACTAATCAATAATGCCGACAACGGGTAGATATTTTCGTCCCTATAAAGTGACCCTTACTTAAAAGTAATTTTTTTAAGTAATTGGAACTTTGTGGTAATTTTAAGACAGAGTGGGAAGTAAAAATTACTGTAAAGTAATTTTCGTGAGTAGCGAGGGAGTTAATTTTACCTTAAATATTACTACATAGTTCCATAACTTTGAAGGCATTTTAAAAGTAACAATGACATCGAAGTTACGTTTAACATTAAGTAATAAAAATATTACTTTAAAGTCTTTGCTACTTTAAAGTTATTTTACATAGTAACTGTTTCGTACCAGAAACTTTAAAAGCTACCTAGAAGTACTGAAACTATTAAGTTCCAAATTGTAGTCATAATAACTACAGGATTACCAAAAAAGTCTAAATAAAAGTAGGAAAAATTTAAAAGTCGTTTTTTTAGTGATAATTACGTAAGAACGACTTATTCGAAGTTTCGATCTCGGTTTCTGCTACTTTGGTGCTGCTTGGGTATGGATGTAATGTGTTTGTGCCAGTTGAGGT
Organism: Listronotus oregonensis; assembly: GCA_019359885.1. Taxonomy (NCBI): domain Eukaryota; kingdom Metazoa; phylum Arthropoda; class Insecta; order Coleoptera; family Curculionidae; genus Listronotus; species Listronotus oregonensis. The sequence continues at coordinate 6,746 of JAHBCN010016393.1, forward strand.
TATTCTCAAAAGTAACGCCAACAAGATTAAACGACTCTTTGTCCTACAGAACCTGGCCTCTCATATGTAACAGATGAGCACAGCACAGATGCAGAGGGAGGCATTAAACTTAACAACATTTTTAGCACCCCAATCCAAAATAAGTTTGAGGTCTTGTGAGAGAGACTTCCGCATAGACCTAAGCTTGATTTTCAAATCAGGCTTATTGACTGGCTTGAGGAATTAAATGTTAGAGTTTTTAAGATATGTATCATCCAACTTACCTCATTTACACAATTCCTTCTTTTTTTGAACAGAATTATTAATTTTTACACAATATTTTATAAACAACTTTTTAAAACTTGTTGTTATATTTATTTTATACCTATTTTGCATTTATTTGCAAACCTTCACTTTCAAACGCCGCAACCATGTATACACTAGGGAATTATTCAGCAAACATGGCCGCCCCGTTTGATAGTGAAACTTTTCAATTTAATGGAAAAAGGTGTAAAATAAACATAGAAAAAAAGGTGTTTATAAAATATGATGTGTCACTCCAGTGTAGAAAACAAGAATTATGTACAAAATAAAGTGGAATATAGTGTAAATGAGGTTAGTTTGATTTTTAAGTTTGATGATGGATATCTCGAAAACAAAACGTTTAAGCCAAACATTATTTTCAGATTTGTGATCAGCGCTACAAAAAACCCGTATACCAAATTTGGTCAAAATCGACCATCATTCAATAGTTTAGTCAGTTATGGAACCATTCTAGAAATGGCTTCCGAACGATTTTCTGAATAAAAATTGCCGAATGATTCGAAATTTCTTTCCCGGATACTGGGGGGAATCATTCGTATTAAATCACTGGGGATATTTACCGTTTTTGGATGATTTTTTTTTCAATTCTCCGCTTCTTTCATATAAAGGGAATAAGAAATTTTATACAAAATGTCAACTTTTTTGGCGGCCACTCTATACTATTCTATAACCACCCCAATATTCAATTAAAACGAAAACAAAACTTCCGCCGCACCACCAATAACAGCAAAACAAATTTAAAACGTATAAGAATACGTATGCGAACACAACATCAACCCAAAATAGTCGACTAAAATTTAAAAGTCGAAACAAAATAATTCATTTTTCATCTTCCGACATCTGATTTATCCGGAATATCGTTATTTCGAAAGAAAACCCTTTTCGACTTCTAATGACGGTTGGCGGTCGGCGTAAATATCGAATACCGACTGACGTTGTTCGGTCAATGTTTCATATGTCGAATGATATTCCGAATATGAAAATCTTCCGGAATACGAATATTCGAATATTAAAATTATCCGAATATGCCCATCGCTAGTTTAGTCGAACATTCAATGCAGAATCCAAATCTAAGAAAGGCGTTTTAAGGATTTTATTCTGCCAATAAAAATTGCAGTTGTTATTAACAAAAACGAAAAAAAAAAGAAGTTTTTGGCTCCAAGCGCGTAACCAAAAATGTCGCGCGGAGACCCATTTTCAGCGTCAAATTAAAATTATAAAAATAGAGATAAAGTTTCAGGAGTCGGGACTTTGTTTTTGGAAATTTTCTCCTTTTCAAGTATCTTTTTCCGCTATCTCTTATGCAGTAGCGTAGCGCCAGCGATCTAATGGGGGATTTCAAAAATTTTATACAAAAATTTTCAAACAAGTTTATTAACAATGATAGTATAATCTTAAATCTTAAATTAGGTTATATATTGAAAAATGCGGCGAACCGACAGACATATTTTTTGTTGTTGATTTAGACTTTTTTTGACCCAAACAACACATTTTTGATGAAATCCAGAAAAGCTAATTTTATCGTGAACCTTATACCTCTTCATACTGTTGTATATAGAGGTAGATCACTTTGGTTGTAATACTCGTATATGTATTCAGGTATACCTGAGACAATTAACTTCAATGACGTCAATTTTTCAGTAGAAGCTCCGTGATAACTTGCTTTTTTATGCTTCTTAAATTTCTCGAGTGCTTGTTTCCAGTTGCAAAATTTGAAAACTACAAGTTGTCCAAGCTTATGTTTACCTACACCAGCCGATTTATCAGTAGGAGGGCATAAAGCATAATATTTACAGTAAGCGCCATCTTCAGTGTCATACTTTCCGAGCCACTGAAATTGAAATTTTAAATTTCTGTCTCCACTACTGGGAAAGTTGAAGTTTATCTTTGGAACACACACAGTATTTAAAGCATTTATTTTCTCTTTTGGAGTACACAAATTCTCGTTTTTTAAGACAGCAATATTATCACCATCACTATTATTATAAACATTGGGGGTAGGTAACTCTTTGTTACCTGTCATATCACTACAACTACCCTAAAATAGAAAAAAATAGTTTAAAGTTTTTGAACATTGTACAGGACATTGTACTTAATTAAAATCTACATGGAAACCGCATTTCAATAGCCTGAACCGTTTACAAGTGAATAAAGAAATAAACATTCTTTTTGAGTATTCAACCACTCACTTCAACCTTTTACAACTCCCGAGTTTCTCGCGAGAACGGAAAATACATTTGACCCAAGTTGGACTAAAATTCATACAGACAGACAGTTTCTTATACTTAACATGAAACCTCAATTACATCATCATGCCAAACCATTCAAGCACTTTGTGCTTACCTCTGTACTTTGATCCGTAACGATTATATTCTGAATTTGATGCCTGTCTTGCTCTTCATTGTCTTCAGTTAAATTATTTTTTTCAAAAAATAATTTAGCAGTGAGCTTTGATTTGATCGCTTTGCCATTTTTCTTCAAAAGATTATCACAAGCCAACTAAATCTGCATTAAAAAGTAGCTTTACAATCGCATACACCGCCCGCATACACCTGTACTGCCTGGCCACGTGATCATACTTGTTGGCGCTTACCGCCAGCCATTTGGGGTTAATTTTTTTGTCTCATGGGGGGGTTTTAACCCCTAACCCCCAGCGCTACGCGCCTGCTCTTATGGTTTTTAGTTATCATCACAAATCGAAATGACTCTCTTTTTTTCGTTTCTTATTTATAACAATTGCAATTTTTATCGACAGAAAAAATCCTCAAAATACCTTTCTCAGATATGCATTTTGCGTCGAATGAGCTATCGTTCATATTTTTTGAAGCCTTCTAACTATTTTTTGCAGAAAACACACTTCTCGACTAGACTATAAAGAGCAGACATAATACCCCAAATCTCAATGAAGCTCTAGGCAGGTAGGAGGGTCATTATCCTAAATCCTATAACAAAAGAATCACAACAAATCTTTTTCATGATACAGTTCAAACAATAATTGTACTTTTAACCATCATTTAACCAAAGTACGCGCAAATATGCAAATATCCCATTTTCTAATAAGGAAATCGCGTCCTTCGACAAATTAATATTTCACCTAAACTACAAACATTTGTAATTAATAATAATAAACTAACACACAAGTTATTAAACTGTCCTACTATCACAATCGATAAATTAACTACGTTCGAATTCCGCGCTCCGGCACTTGTTTTCCTCGCACTCCCTCGCACGGAAACCCGCGATTCCACCCGAACACTCCTCGCACTCTTATCGGACTTTCTGTCAGCTGCTTGCTTTTATCGGCGGTGCGACGTTGCTTGCTTCGTAAACTTTAGTTTTTAATAATTTTTGATTTGTTTATGTGCCCCGCAATCGTGTACCGTGTAAACGAACCGTATTCGCCTTGTTCCTAACTTGTTGGCCATCTTTGGATATCCCTGCAACGCTTCCAAGGTACGATTTAACATTTAAATTTTTATTTTGTGTAGGTTAGGTAGAGGGTAAGAGGTTAAACACCCCGTTCGATAGTCTATGGCACGCCCATTTGGACGGACAATAACACAATTCGTGTTTGCCGGCTCGAATGTTGCTGTGTGTTATCGAAAGACACGAAAATAAACTAAATAGACAAATCAAAATAAATGATTGCAATAGATGCAGATCGGGCATGGAAGAGCTGGCGACGGCGCACGATTGATAGCGAAGTGGGCGCGAACGCGGTTGCTATGGTATTGCAGGAATTTTTTTTTTTGGCAATAACATGGCATGTTAATCGTTTTTTGTGCACATTTTTTTGGATTGTAGTTTTTGTTTGCATGTTTTATTGTTATTATTTTGCTTTTTATACATTGTTTGGTTCAATTGACCATTTAGTTTATTGCTTACGTTTTGTATATTATAGGGGTTATAAACTAATTTAAATATCTCCCATTTTAATCTTTATTTCTAAATGCTAATTAGTGCTGTAAATTATAAAAATTGCCGCAGAGCGCGGAGCAATCTAATATATTATCACAAGGTTATTTTTTAGAGCCACTAGAATTGTTTTATTTACTTTTTTGTAAAACATAAACCTCTAAACATAAGTTAACATGTACCAGAGCTATTTAAAGAAAATAAGACTAGACGTGTACTTATATCGAATTTGGAGGAACTGCCAAACATTTTATAATATTAATCGTCGTAAAAATTGTTTTAAATACCTAATAGGACTTTGTGATAACTTTGACATAAATTATATGAATTAAATGTCGTAAAATGCAGGGATAAATAAAGATTTCTTTTGGGTATAATTTGTTTAACGGCTAAATTTCATTTTAGAGTAAATTTAATAAAATACAGTATTTTTGTGATCTGTAGTTTTCTTAAAATTTTGGTTATGGTGCATGCGCCGGACTGGAAGGTTTTTATGTTCTAAACTTATACCTAATTTATTTATTATAATTAAAGGGGTTAGGTTTAACTAATTTTTGTGTTTCTGGTAACTTACCAATAATAATTTTTTTTTAATATTTTTCGAGGATTTACGTTGATAAATAAAAGAGAATAATGTTTAGAACGATGTTTTGTAGAGGTATTATGCTATTTCGAGTTTTACTATAAATCTTTTTTTAAATAAAACTACAATTGGGCATTTGGAAAGATGCACATCATTTTTATGATGTGCATCGCGACGGGGACATTAATATATTTAAAAAAAAAACGTCATATTTATATTGTTAAACAAAGGCAGGTAATTTTTTACTTATCGGGCCCACAGCCGATTTTATTAAAATTTAGTATACGGGTGTTTTTTGGGGCCCGATCACAAATCGGACATCAAGTTTTGTCTTTAATTTTTAGTTTTTAGGTTATAACATCTTTACTTTGACCTAACCTCAAAAATGCAAAAATGGTTCTAAAATTCCTTCTCGAACCTGGTCACAGCCAAACCGAATGATTTTATAGTAGAACAACTTTTATTTTAGAGGAAAAACCTAAGATTTATTTTTATATTTAAAAAAAAAATCTACGAAATTAGTGCGCCAAATTTAAAATTTAAATTGTTTTTACCAGCATTAAATGTAAATAAATTAAATAACCTTAATAAAGAAATAAGATATTCTATAAAAAAATATATTTAATTCATTAAAAATTAAAAGCATTTTTAAATCTTTTGTAAAAGGTGCATTATGATAAGGGTGCATAAGGACTCTTACAGTATAAAAAAACAACAGGGCGTGTAAACAACATCCTGAAACACAAGGGCAACGAATATTATCAACGAACAGCGACATATGGACAAGGGGAACATCTCCATTACTTTTTAAAAGGCCTGGCTCGGTGCACCTATGGGTCGAAGACAGGTGATGGAGTGGGTGCTGGTGTATTTGGAGTAAGACCCATGGCAACTTATAGCTTTCCATAAGACAAGCAAGCCACAGTGTACCAGGCAGAAATCTATGCTATCTAAGCATGTTTTCAAGAATGCAAAAAAAAGTATCACAACCAAAACATATGCATTTTCTCATACAGCTAGGCTGCCCTAAAAGCCTTAAACTCCCATCGTTTTGCATCAAAAATCACGATGGAGTACCTGAGCTACTCAAAAGAACTTGCCGCCTGGAACAACGGAGACACGGGAAAAGAAGGCAACGAAAATGGAAGCGGACTTTTATAACAAAAAAGAGGATCATAACAAGCCAGTGGGCTGCAGTGCTAAATGGACACGCCACCAATCCTGCTTAAACCAACCAATCAAACAAGCCTAGTATAGACATTACAAATACCTGACAGCATAAGTTTTAAAGGATGGTCATGCAAATCTACTTTATAATTTATAAAATAAAGTAAAACCTATATTAAATCGGTATTTTTTGCAAATATAATATAATTTATGGTAATAAGTAGGAATCGACCGATATAATTTTTTGTGGCCGATACCGATATATCGGCCATATTTTTTTTATTACGGACATTTTACCGCAAGAATTAGCTAATTGATCAATTTAAAAAAAAAATGTTTGCAAAAAAATACAATACAAATATAGTGTTACCGTTCAACAATGCTTAAAACAACACAGCACAAACTCGATGTTCGGTGAATCCCAAAAAATCTATCAAATCTAGAATAACCCTTTGAAGAGATTACCAAGATTTTTAAAAGGAACAGTGCTTCTATACAGTAGTGATGCCATTAAAACGCACAGACTACTAAAAACGAGCTTAAAATTCTTTAAATAAAAGGTGCAAATACCACTTTACTGATAAAAATCTTCTTTTGGCCACTTTAATAGACCCAAGGTTCAAAACATGTTCTTTTGACAATGCTTTATCGCAAAAAAGCTATGCAGATTTAAAAAATAATCCTACTTAAAACCCTAACACAACAGACCTGGTAGAGATAATAACCCCGATGTAAGTAACGATGATGATGCTCTTCTAGCAAAAATTGCTAAGAAATCAAAAGAAGTAAACCAAGACAATGTTCCTAATTTTATTCCGTATAGTTTGTTTTAGAAACTCTTTGTGGGATTTACCAGTACACCGGCAAGTAAAAGTTTAGTAAATTCAAAGTAAACGTAAAATATACATTGAATTAGTCAAAATATCAAAAAATAAAAGATTCTTTGACCTAGTGGACAAATAAAAAAAACATTTTTTCACTGTTATATAAATGTACAATAATATACTTAGCACCTCTACCTAAAGAACCTTTTCTCTTAGGCTGGAAACATATTTGAAAGCGCAAGAAATCGTCTAAGCCCAGAAAGGGCAGAAAACTTAATTTGGTTGCATTATAACTTACCAAAACTTAACTTTAAATATTAAATATCACTGTTTATTATTATTTTTTTTAGTTAATCTTTTTCCATATTATTATTTTTTTTATTTTATTTTTAAATTAAAAATATACTTAAGTCCTTTTTTATTTAGTATTTTATTTTATTAATTTCTTATCATTTAAGATACGTATTATTGATATTTTTTTAGGCCGAAATGGGCCATATATCGATACCAATAAGTATCGGTATCGGTCGATCCCCAGAAATAAGAGACTCTTCCGAACATCATAGAACAGTTTTTTAAAATTAGTCATCGTGCTTTTTTATGTATTTTTCTATTTGGTTTATATTAAAAAAAAATATATTTTTATAAATTTTCTACATTCTTAAGGTAAGATACTTGATTTTTCTCTCTCTATATCGTCTCTATACGAAGTTCAATAAAGCGCAAAACGATGCAGGATCATCAATTTTGTTGCACCGGTCGGGTCAGTTCACCATAAAATAAAATAAATGTATTTGTGCATGCAATGTGCTATGCAATATTGCACCGCGTGTGTCAGATCGCCAGACGCAAGACTGAGCGAAATGTCTTTTGATCAAGGGCATATAAAACTGATGGGACTGCTGCTTCTGATTTTTACAATTTTGTGTCCTTACCACAGAATAAAAAAAACAGAAATGCTACTCCTAAAGACCGCGAAATAAATTTTAGTGACCTCGCTTCCATCCTTTCCATTTTCCAGGTCTAAATTAAAGGTGCTGATTATTTTCGAATAATTTTAGTCAGTTTAACTATGGAAATATGGGAATTTTTAAAATAGGTATCATGCTGAAAAACAATGAAAGTTACAGACTAGTAATGTTGTAAATGGAAATATTTCTAGTGGAAATATTTCCATGGAAATGAAAATATTGAAAATTTTCGAACGTGTTTCGGAAATATCGGAAATTTTGGAAAACAAAGATGTTTATATATTTTTTATACTTTTGTGCAGTACAAATTTCACACTAGAAAAATAATTTTCCAAAAAGTAAGTATACTATTAGGATTACGAATAATAAAATCTCCATCTCGGGGATTCAACGATTATTGCTTGTTGCCTATTATTGTTTGCTTTAGAAGAGGTTTAATTGCACTCCCATAAAGACGGATTGATGCTAAATACAATATTTAAGGTACTAATGATATCGATGAAAATATGCCTCTTGATCAAGTTGCACAACTTGTGTCTCGTGGCCGTGTATAATTACTTTTTTAGAAATGTCACTGTTTTCTTTGTATTTTTAATACTTTTTATATTAATGGTTTTTGCGTTTTAATTTTTCGGTTTACGGATCTATCAATCGTGTCTTTTATTGTTACCTCAGTAGCGACTGTTTTTTATATTGTTGATTAACTATTATTTCGCTTTTAACTTTGTTTTATTCGCGCAATTGTCTTACCAAATACAATTCGTACGCTGATTTTAAGCCAGATATTTTTTCCTGGTTTTGAATACTTCGGAAATATAACTCGTTTCTTAAAATCATATGCGGCCAAATCGGACCATTTATGGTATACCTATGATAAACTTTCATTAAATGTTTAGTTTCTTAAGTTTTGTAGTTTTTATTTCTATGTTTCCAGTGTTTCCAATTTTTCCATAAATTTCCAAAGTTTCCTGATATATTTCCGAAAATATTTCCAAATATATATTTTCGAAAATTTTTCATCACTACTGACTAATATACAGATTTAAAAAATATATTTATTCTCTATTTCCAAATAATTGTCTTATATATGTACTACTTTTCACATTACTAAAACTGATGTAATGAAATATGAAATTAATTTGATTTTTTATCGTTTAAATGATTTAAGTCTTTTTTGTAACTGAACGTATCCATGATCAGGAATAAGTTTAAATTTTACCTTTCATTATACCCACTACAAAATAATGTAATCATGATCCGAATCGAAAAAAAAATTGGGTTGGTGGTAAATTACGTTTTGGAAGTTTCTGATGAGGAAAACACTATTTTACTTATTATTTTATGTAGGTGTTTTTGCGTGTATGTTCGTCATTTTTTTTATTCAACGATTACTAGACAATTCTTGCTAAGTTTAAGCAAAATGTTATGTAATGACTTTCGCTTTTAAAGTCAGGGGGTTTTGAAAAAATTTAGGTTTTCTACAGGGTTAATATGTTTGCAAAATATGACTTTACATTTAGCGAGTTTTTTAATATTTTAGATTGAATTCATTGGTGTTTAAAGATTAACTTGTAAAAATTTAAAAATTAAAATAAATTTCGTCAATAAAAACCTATAAAATTATTTTAACATATCGTTCATTCTTGAAAATATACAATTTTATTTAAATTTCCTATTCTACTTGGTAATTGTTCTATCCAAAACCACAAGGTACATATTTTAAAAGCATTTTTCCCCGGAAATATATTTTAAATTTTCCCCGGAAATTAAAAAACTTTGGAAAAAGAAAAAAATTAATCATTTTATGTTTGTTTATTATAGATAATACCATAAATGGTCGGCCGGAAAACAAGTTAAGTTGCCGAAGTATTCAAAGACAGGCAAAAAATATCTGACTCAAAATCTAAGTACGAATTGTATTTGGTAAGACAATTGCGCGAATGAAACAAAGTTAAAAGCAAAATAATAATTATTCAACAATATAAAATACAGTCGCTACTGAGGTAACAATGGACGACAGGATTTATAAAAGAAACCCCCGATTTTTATAGTCTTTTTCCCCCCTTTTCCCCAAAAAAATTTCTTTTTTTTATTTTTAAATTGGGTTATTTATACATATGGAATGTTATAAAAAAAAAAAACGCAAAAACCATTAATAAAAAAAAACAAATAAAAAATATGAAAACGTTAAGTTTCTAATAAAAAAATTCCCCCATCCCCCGAGACAAAGTTGAACGCCCCCAAAAGGGATATTTTTAAAAGATATCTCCACCCAATTTGTTTCAGCATCTCTGTCTTCATGGATGTGCAATTTCTTTCTAAAAAAGTAATAGCCAGTAACAATTATGGGAATCCCCCCGATTAATTTTAAAATTTTCGTAATCGTAATAACATACTTTTTGGAAATTTTTTTTTAGTGTAAAATTTTACGCACAAAAATATAAAAATATATAAAAAAAAATTTTTTTAATAATTAATACGCATTATTATTTTTAATAATTTAAAATTTAATAATCTAATATTACCGGGGAAGTTTTCTTAATTTTTCTTTTTCGAAAAAAATTTTCCCTGGGGGAAAAAATTTCCATGGAAAAAATTTTCCATTTAAAACACTAGTTATGCCCGATCCCATTTTATCTCTCTATAACTTGGAATTTCTCTCGACCAAATGACCTTTTGGTAAAGAGATTTACTGCCACTGCTTTAATGCAGCCGCTGCAATTTGCTCAAGATCACCTCTAGCCGTCGTTCGATCATTCAGTCCGACCAATTTTATTGTACTGTTGCTATTAGGTAATCGCCTTAAATTTGTGTTCGAGTTAGCTAATATCGGGAGAAATTCAACCATACACTAAAAAAGGTTGAATGTTGGATCTTAAACGAGGCACATAATATTTTATACAACTTTATCATATGCAAAGATAAATAATATCTATTTAACTACATAAAGCATGACTTTGTGTAGCTGTAAATTTTTGTTTGTTAATTATTAACATATGACGTAATGGTTATTAAAATAAGGAAGAATTATTTTCTTAACAGTTAACAAATTACTTTTGTAACGTAATTTATAAATAATAATATAGGTCGTCATTAACGAAGACGTAACTATTTAATAACAAAAAAATACTAATTAAATAATAAAAAAGATAATATTACCTACTCATCTTAATAAGACTTTAGAACCGCCCGCCCACCGTACCCAGGATGCTCTTTTATATGGTGATCATGGGCTGATCATTCATTGATGGGTTTTCAGGATCAGTGCACGGTCAGTTCTGGAAAGACTTAGAAAATAACCTGAAAGGGGGGAAAAGGTAATAGCCATTTTTGAACCATTTAAAAGGGTTGAAGATATATATATATATATATTATATATATATATATATATATATATATATATATATATATATATATATATATATATATATATATATATATTTTTTTATATATATATATATATATATATATATATATATATAAAATATATATATATATATATATATATATATATATATATATATATATATATCAGAAACATAAATTAAGATCATGTCCAGATTTGAGAAAAAATCAATTATATCATTTTACTTTTCAAAAATTTAAAAAAGTTTCTTTTTAAATCATAAATATTCGATATTTTGATGTTAATAATAAAAATCGGATATTTTCGAACCCTGATTTATACTAAGGATGCTATCTAAACCAAACGAAATCTGATGAAAAAAATTGGTGAAAAATTTCGGATAAGTTGGTCCTCATTTATTGTAATTCTTTTTGTTAAAAAAAAAGGGAAGTTTTAAAGAATTGTATTATTCCAAATCAAAATTTTTGAAAGTTTCTTTGCTTATTTATACAGGGAGATTTATGAGGAAATGTCAATACTTCAGGTACCTAGTCAGGGTCCAAAAATAAATATAAAAGCCTATACAAATATGGGTTCGCAAGGCCTTCGTTTTCGAAATACAGGGTGTTAAAAGTTTATTTTAATTTTTCTATTTTTGGAAGAAAATCTATGATAATGTAAATATTGGAGTAAAAATTGGTATCCGGGGGTTTTTTGGTATGACGGGTTTGAATCTAATCTTTATGGGTCTTATTTGGGGCCACCTACACTCTTTTTATATTACAAATAAACTTTTTTGGCCTGTTTCATTTTTAAGTAAATTAAATAATTGTTTTGTCATTTCTACGTTAAATATACCTTTTAAAAGTTAATAGAGCAACCGTTTTCGAGATATTTGGATTTAAAAAATTTCACAACTGATTTTATTATAGCAAAATAAAAAAAAAAAAAAAAATGGATAATTAAACAATATGTATTTTAATTATTTAAAAATTCCACCATTTACTTCTAGGCACATGTCAGCTCTGTGGTGAACATCCTGTATCTCGGAAACGGAGACCTTGCCGCAGGCAAGCACTCAAATGCGGAAAAGACACTTTGCGCAAGAGTTAGGAACATTATTTTTTCTACGACCCAAATAAAAAAAACAATAACTTTTTAACATTTATTGTAGTAACATAATTTATAACAAAGAAAGAATACATTATTAAATTATGTATCATTAGTAATATTAATATTAGGTATGCAACTCTTACACTGCAAATTTCTAGCTGAGGCTATTTGATGTTTTAATAAGATCGGCTCAACGGGGTTGATAGGTATCAACTGTCTGGATAAAATTGTTGTACTTGTTGATGATAATGAACATGCGGATGATGTTTCGAAGTTTTTGAATGATGAAACTTTATTAGCCATATATTTTTTTCGAAGGACGAACGTTGACTGCTAACCTATAAGCCATTTCATATTAGTTATCCCTTCGTCTAAATCTGCTAAAAACGTTGCCGATGAACGTCTAAAACTGTGACCTGGTAAACATTATGGATTTGGCAGATGTAAGTAGGCTGCTATTTCCGACAACATATTTTCAAATGTGTTAACTCCTACATACTGAACGAAACATTTTTTATTTTTAAAGTGAACAATTTTTTTTAGAAAAGATATCAATTTATAAAACTTCCTTATGTCCAGGTTGTGTCGTATTTTGGCCATAATTTTAATCATGGAGTAATGTGACCAAAGCGTATTAGACATCAGTACCTTACTAAGTTCGCAAAAGTACGCAAAAAAATACCTCTTCTTTCATGCTTCTGATTTGCTTTTTCTTGCACCAATTTAAAAATTGGGTGTATTACTGCTTGTATTTTTCATTTGATTTACTTGGTGATAGGTTCATATTTACCTCATTAGCAGCCTTCGCAATATCTTTAAAAAGCGCTTCGTCGGAATAATCTA
>JAHBCN010016394.1:0-19667 GCA_019359885.1 Listronotus oregonensis
GGATTTTATTTAGTTATTATTGATTATGGACAGATTTTGTAAGTTTAATTTTTTAATTGCTAAAAAGGGTTTTTTTCTAAATATTAAAATTTCTAATAATTGTAGTATATAGATATTGTTTTGTGCCAATTTTATAATAGTTTATCTTATTTTTTTTGTATATAATTGTATAAAAAAGATTTAATTCTGTAAACTATGAATATTAACCAACCTTTAACTAGTTATCTGCCTACAAAAAAAACTCAGTTAACTTTAAAAAGAACGAATAATGGTTAAAAATGTTTACCATGAGATTCGGGAACAAATCCAGAACTAACCACTTTGGATGCTGCAGAGATATGTGCAACTTTAAAAAAGTTTTTTCGCGTACGGTATTCAGATTTTTAAAAAAGGAAAAAAAAATCAATTTTTAGTAATTATTCTGATACTGGAAAATGCGATTTTTTCGCTATTTTTTTGCACATTTTTTACTTTTCGATTGTTAAACATGAATTAGAAGCTTTTTTTTTGGCTGCCTCTTATAGTATTTAAAAAATAATAATAATTGAATTGTTTAATTCCATTTTACGACATATTCCTTTAAATTCTGTCATTTGCACGAAAACAAATTTAAAAAACGCATACTATTTTAAATTTTTAAAAAAAAAAAACACTTAAAAAGTAAGAAAAAAAACCTTAATTTTCAATAAAAAAAAACGTTTACGTCCGAATTCCCAAAAAATTTTTAAAAAAATGTTGACCTGTTACCAGGTTGTAATAGTTTTTTTTATGACATTTTTATAAGGTATGCGAACCTTGTTTCGCTCGACCCGCAATTTTGATCAAAAATATTATCAATGGAAATCCTAAATATGGAACACAAAAAGACCCGAAATAGTTATTGGTTTTTTACAAGCTGATGATCTCAGAGCTTTCGTGTTCCTTATATAGTGGATATTTTTGATGAAGCAATGCGTGTGAATATCGTATTTAATATTGAAATTGCAAGATCGGTGGTGAATTGGCAAGTCGGTGTAACTTGGGTTGTCTATCGTTCTGCTTTTACATCTTTTTTAATTTATGTTAAGACTAAAATTTTATTATTTTTTTCATGTAGCAAAATAAAATCAGAGAAGGTAGAATTAAAGAAAAAAAAGTTTTTTTTTTGGGGAAAAACGTTAAAAAAATTTCCCCAAAAAAAAATCAAATTTGTGATCTATGACCTCAAAATAGGAGTTGTGCAAAATTAAAAAAAAAAATAAATTTTTCATTAATCCGAATAATCCCAAAAAATAATATAGGCTTGTTACTAATTTAAAGGCTTGATGAAAATGTAAGAAAATAATTTTTTCTTGTAAAAAATTTTTTTCATGTTTTGACGAAATGTTATCATTTATTTCTAAAATGCATACGCCACTGGAATTGATTCCCCTGACCCCACACAACCCGTGGCACTCTAAAAGCGAGCGATGCGTCATTGACAGAAATTTTGGACTTGAAGTATAAATGACATAAACTATACACCATTTTAAAAGTAAGGAAATAATCTATGCCCCTTCGGGGAACGGATTTTTGAAATATGAGTCGAGTTAAAAGAAAATAGTATCTAAATATAACCGATTTAAGGGTGACTTTCACTCAAAGAAATATTAAAAACTAAATCCAAATTTAAAAAACTATTACAGCAGAAGCTTAGATTTAAGTCTTGGCTTTCATATAGTTTTTGAAAATCATCGATAACTTATACCGTTTTTGAGAAAAACATTATGTCCCGAACCCCAAATTGGATCCAATTTTCGCGGCGCGAATGGACTTTTAATTGTATTTGTGTTATGTACGCACTACGAGGACAAGCGTTATCATGATAAAGAAAAAAAATTGTTGACAAAAGTCCACAGCGTTTGTTTTCTTAAGCACATCGTCCAACAAGCCACAATGGGTGGTACTATTAAGTCCACTATTCTTAGTTATGTATTTTTTACATTGGGGTAATTTTTGTTTTTCGAAAAATGTCAGTATTTGAGACAAAAATCATCACTTTTTGGGTAAACCCCTTGTTTAACTTGTATGAATTTTTGTCAACTCATCAACTTCAAATGTGTTTTTGACAGATGACTTGCTAATTGTATTTGATCCCTGAAAATCAATATAGACCACTTTGGATATCATTTAAAACTCTTGTTAATAGTGATGTACAGGGTTATTGGTTATAAATGCACCCCCCATTTATCTATCTTCGGTAAAGAGATGGGTGAAAATGTTAAATACAAAAGTTGTAGGGTTGATACTGAGGTTTTTTTAAAAATTACCAAAAACAATTGAACGTCCCCTTTTTTTAAAATGTGACGCTAACGGTTTTTTTAAAAGAACACCCTGTATATTATTAGCTAAAATGAAAGATCGTTTTTTTTGATTTCAAAAAAATATGCATAGTTGACATTTGGTTTGGCCGTTTTCGAAATATTTCTGTTTAAAAGCCGTTTTTAAAAAAATAATTTTAAAGATTTTATTTTAGTGAAATATAGTTTGGGGGTCCATTTTATGATTTCTTGAAGATACGAATAATTTATTTATATAGCAAACGGATTTAATTGTTAACATTGTTTTTTCCCCGTTTATTTAACTATACGCCCTATATTAGAAAAGTTCTTAACATCTTAGAATAAGCATATCCCCTTTTTTTAAAAACGTCATCACAGAAAATTAGCCTAAAACACTATATAAAATAACCCCCAAATTTAAAAAAAAAAGTTTTCGAAATGGCCACCTTTTTTTAAAATACAACGTCTATATCCCTTTTTTTTTTTTTTTTTAAACCTGCGTTTTGGAAATTTTTTGGGTTTTGGTGTTTAAACGAAAAATATCTTAAATTTAAAAAAATTTGAATTTTCGTATGCTTAAATTTCTATGTGAATTTACTTTCTTTTTAGAGCACCCCAAAAAAAAGTATCTAACGGCGTTAAGTCTGGGCTGTTGGGGGGCCACCTAATTGTTCCAAATTTGCCTATCCATAAGGGAAATGTTTATTGAGCAAATATCTTACCCCCAAAAACGTTGTGAGGCGGTCCCCCCTCCTGTTGCCAAAATGTTATTGACATTTAGCTCGGGGAAAAATTTTTTGATAGGGTAGTTAAAATATTTTCCCAAAAAAAAGTTAATACCGTTGACCTGTTCATGATGTTAATAAAATACAGGACCTATTATCTTTCCTTGTAAGATGCCGGCCTAAACATGTAGAGTTTGCCGCCCAGAAAATCGGATTGGCCTTGCTTGATGGGGATTAGTAGAAGCCCAATAATGCGTGTTTCTTCTATTATATATCCCACTAGTAGAAAAAATTGCCTCATTGGACCACAATATGTTACTAAAAAAAAAAAGGGGGTTTTCCCCCAAACATCATCTGACAAAACCCCAGCCGTGCTAGTTTATTGTCTTCTGATAAATACGAACTTTTTTAAATTTAAAAAAGGGGGGGAAAAAGGTGCTTTTTCAAAGTTGATTGTATTTTCCAAAAAATCGTTTAATCCTACTAGCTTTTGGTATTGAATGTTTGGGGTATTTTTAAAAAAAAATAATCTTAAATAAAAATAACGGGATTTTGTTTTTTTTGTGTCATTTTATTTTTAAAGCTATCATTGAGATTTTATGGATTCTTTTTTTCATTAATTATAAAAATATAATGTTACCTTTTGGGAAAAAATTTTTAATTTTAAGATTTTTCTTTTTTCTTAAATAATTTCTATTACTAACTTATTTTCCCTTTTAAAAGGTTGTTCGGGGGGGAAAATTTTATCCGGATATAAAAGATGATATATTTCTCGTGCTTGTTTTCGATTGTAACCCATCTAACAAAATTTCATAATTTTTTTTTTCTTCAGTAAAACCAATTTTAAAAGTCCGTATTTTGACATAAAACATGATGACAACCAAATATTCGTTTCCATGGAAATTAAATGATTGTTTTCAAGGTATCTGACCATTTTGCAAATACTATGGTTCTGCGTATAGTCACTGCCATATCGAACGAAAAAAAAAAAATTTGAAAAGGCCAAACCAAATGTCGACTATGCATAAAATTTTTTAAATCGGGATAAAAGATCTTTTTTTGCTATAATATACAGGGTGTTCCATTTAAAAAAAAGAAGTTAGCTTTATATCTTAAAAAGGCGACGTTAATTGTTTTTTGGAACGTTATAAAAAAACCTCAGTAACAACCCTACAACTTTTGTATTTAACATTTTCCCCATCTTTACCTAAGATAGATAAATGGGGGATGCATTTATAACCAATAACCCTGCACCTTTCTTTCATAATTAGTAATTATTCTGTTTAGAAATACCCTTTTGGGTTTATTATCGGTAAAGCAGAGAAAAACATGTATAAACATTTTTTTTTTGTTCGTCCTTGAGTTTGACAGTCCATTGCTTTGAAACTCAGTTGCGGACATTTCAAAAAAAATCCCCCAAAAGTATAATGAGCCAAATCATAATTAAACAAAGGATTGAGCTATCACAGGTGCGGAGCCTCATTATACCTAAATTTCATTTTTAAAACTGTTGGCTAATTTAAAAACCCTTGAAGGTGCTATGCGGCTACTTTCGTACATATTTATCTTTCTTTTATACATGTAAAGAGATTTAAACCCCCAGCAGCTAAAAATCCAATTAACAAACTGCTTCTTGGAACCAAAATTTTTTGCGACGCAAATGAAAAAAATAATGATTCTAAAGAATTCATGTTTTTATTAAACTTGAAATAACTTTAGATGCATATATTAATTGCTGGGTTTTTCGGGAAAGATACAGAATATAATGAATGCACATGAAATGGTAACTGTTTATACTATAAAATTTAGTACAAAAATATTGCAATAATATTTTCATTAACAACTTTTTAAATATAAACAAATTTATGATTCAGTTTCTTGTTTTTTAAAAAGGGGGGATTTAATACTCGCGCCCCCGGGGGGTTAAACATTTGCCAAACAACATCCAGTTTACAGTTATAAGATGTTTGCATTGTTTTTATAATAAAAATATTGAATTTAGTGCTTTGCGAAAAAAATACTTTTAATTTGTATTTCTTTCTATATACGGAGTCAAAAAGACACCGATTTATAGAATAAAATTTTTATAATATCTAAAAAATTTTCCCCAAAAAAAAAATGGGCCCCAAAAATTTTTTTTAAAAAGGACCCTTAATATTTTATACAGATATTCAAGGTCTGACATTGATTTGATTTTTCGGAATGGTTTATATCCCCCTACATCTTTTATAGTCTAAGGACCAGGGAGGTTTTGTGGCCGATCAGTCCACGGATTTTCAATTTGTAATGATTTGTATTTTGACCCGCTGAATCTAAGTTTTAAACTTGCTCATACTTTAGAAGTGACAAAAAATTTGTTATAACCAATTTAAAATAATTGATAAATCAATCAATCAATGTTTAACAACAGCTAATTGTTAGCTGTTTAAAAAACTTAAACCAGAGATATTGTAAATTTAATGTAAAACCCATTTCAGATCATTCTAAAAGTAATAACGCTCATCATAGGGTTAAATAATTCTTTTTTCCTTAGGACTAGCCCATAAACAGAGGATAAAAACTGTGATTATTGAACTGGCCAGATATTATGTGCCCTAAACCAATATCAGTAGAAAATCCTATAAAAGATGTCCTATCTGCATTATCCGGTGCTTGTTTTCCAAGTTAGGTATAGTCTGTCTCAAAGTATATCGCTATGGCTTTTGACGCACCATACCCCAAAAACCTTTAACGATTTTATTACCTTTTTATTGGGTCCCTTTGTTCATAAGGGCAGGGGGGGCCAGGTATTTCTTAATTTTAACCTTAGGCATATAAATTTTTTGGGCTAATATTTTAGTGGCAGTGTTGAATAACCTTTTTTACTGTGCGTTTAAAAAAATTGTTTTACGAGAATATAACTATGTGCGTCAATCATTTGTCATTAGTACAAAACAGGTTGTGAAAAAGGTATGAAATTTTAATCAGTAGAGTCTAATTAATCAAGAAGCTTTAAAAAACCTGTCTACTTAAAAAAACTAAAATATCATCGATGGGATTATTATTAGTGAAGAATTGAACAAAAAAAAACGTAGTGATTTTCAATCTCACCTATAGACAATAGTGATTACCTAAAAAGAAGGAAAATATATTGTCTTTAAAAAAGGGAGTTATATCTACCTTGGAAAAACTGAAAAAAAGCTGGACGAAGACGAAACCAATATAAATATTCCCGGCCCCCTCCATAGAGTTGTTTGTAAAATGGATTTTAAATCCCAAAAAGAAAAAAAACAAGTAGTAATGGAATCGACAATTACGATTGGAATTTTACTTCAAAAAATTAAAAAAATATAGGTTAGAAAGCAGATCCATAATTTACCTTGATGAAACATGGTTCGATACACACGACACAGTATCCAAAGGATGGGTTGATTCAGTCAAAACTGTCAGACGAAAGCACCTTCAAATAAAGGAAAACGCATTACCATAATACACGCTGGTTCAGAAGACGGTTTTTCCCAACTACTTGCTGTTGTCTGCAAAGAATATTAAGGATTCTAGCTTGGATTATCACGAGGATACAAGTGCAGAATTTTTTTAAAACTGGTTTCAAAATTATTTTTAAAAAATATTCCAAACAACAGTGTAATTGTCATGGATAACGCAAGCTACCACAACCGTCTGCTACATAAAGCACCACCATCAAGTTCAAAAACGAAATCTAGGAATATTTGCTAGAAAATGATATTTATTTTGAATTCATTTACAAAAAACGCAACTTTTTGGAAATCCCAAATTCATATGCAATTAAAAAACAATATGTATGTGATAATTTGGCTAAAAGGGTGGCATACTGTCATACGGCTTCCTCTGTATCACTTATTTTAACCCCATGAGAGAGCAGAAAATGTTACACCTACTTTAAGTCTCAGTGTTATAAATTTGATAAAAATGTAATTACTAACATACCAGTTGAGAGCTGGAAAAATTCACTCAGTACATTATAAAAAAAAGGGGCTCTTACATTTCTATCCAAAACAACATAAATCCTTTTTAAATTTAAACTCAATGATAACTTGATAGTGAAACAGAATTAGATTTAGATATTTGGGTTTAAAATGTAATTATGTATAGATAATGCACTTATAAATTTAATTAAACTTTGCATATATTTAATTTCTTAATGTAATTTTTAGATTATACTATATAATCCATAAATGAAGGCAAGAGCTAACACGGTATACTTTGTGACAGACTATACTGAGATGAGTTTAAGAGTTTCTTGATATTTTAAATCAATTTCAGTTTTATCCGGTTGTTTTAAAAATGATTATGGGCGACATCAGAATACTTTTAAGTTATTAAAAGAACTAATAATAACCCTTACTACTGGTAAGTACTGTTGGGGTTCAAAATCTCAACTTGCGTTATAATGAAATAGCCAATGGTAGCAAAAATATTTATAAGAAAATTCCTTGAATATACTGTGTTATGTTTACTGTTTATGGAGAGTGTGACTGGAATTAAAGTTCAAAGTAAGTATAATATTTATAAAGGAAATATACCTTGCTTATAAAATAATGTAGGTTATTGTGATTTTCCGATGTTTTCACTAGTTCTAAGAAAAAAGGAATGCAACATTTAGGCGCACATAAAATAAAATATTTTTTAAATACCTGTTTTACATACCTGCATGTTTTGATCGATGCTTAAGTATCTTTGTTTAAAAATTAAGTATTTTACAAATATTTTAATACTTGCAATCTTTGCATTAAGTGAAATGACTCATGGGCATATATTTCAAGGAAAACCTTAGTTTTTTTCATCATTATATCCACTCTGATAAATACTGATGTCGATTTGTTTAACGTGATTTTAGCACAACGCCCAAAAAAGCAAGATTTTAATATCTTACTGAAATGCATTGATATATGTCTTTTAAGTAGACCCTTGGTTTTTCTGTTGTTAACTGTACACTCGATACAGCCCTATTAAAAAGTCCTGTTAGGCAGGCGAAACGCGTCTAGAGGAGAGTCACAGGAAACAACAGAAAAATTAGGATTTCTGCTTTTTAACTGTCTTTAAAAACGAAGCTACATCTTTGTACAAACCGTGAGAGTAGACATTATTCCTGTTTGTTTGATTGGTTATTCTTCAGAAGTCTTTGTTCTATGCAAGAAACTCTCTAGCTTCAACAAATCAACTCTCGGTAAATTAGATCTTTTTGCTTTAGTAAATCCTTATTTTACAAAGTACTTGATAAAAATAAAAAATGGTGAAATAAAAAAACAAAAACTATGTTTAACACAGACGTGACGTATAGTTTGATTGATGGTCAATTTATCAGGGAAAGACCACGTATTTTGTGGTTTTATTTTATAAAAAATGAATACCAATTCTTAAACGATACAATAAAAACGTTTTTATAATCTATAAATCCTATTTCATATGGTAAATACAAAATATTAGTAATTTTTGAAAGTTGGGGCCAGTAGAGACACTGGCAACAACACTTTGGGAAACAAAATTTTTTTGAACAAACCAAACCCAAAAGGCGTTAAACCAGTATTGTTAAATGTAGTGTTTCTAAAGGAGAATAACGGCGGTAAACTTAATTTATTGGCTTATTAATTAGATAATTTTAAAACTTTGTTTTATATGTAAATTTTTGTTTACTTTAAACTGCTTTAATTTGAAAAATCATAATTTATTTTATGTTTTACCTATCTATTATTGATCTATAATACCTTAGAAAGGAATATTTTTGATAGCAATAATACCTGCTATCACACCTGGGCATTATAAGGGGGATTATGATAACCCCCGCTTAAAATCCCCAAATTTAATAGGAAAATTTTTTTATTGCTTATCCAATTTTATTTCTCTCACAATAAAGATCAAGTTTATACAAAAAATTTTTTTTTCTTTAAACAATACTAAAAATTAAACTTTATTTCCAAAATAAAAATTACAATTTTGAAATGTCCCGGAAAAAGTAGCTGACCCCCTATAGAATGGTCAGTGTTTTTTGTGATGGTAGCACTTGATAACGCTATTTTGTGTAGAAGAACAGTCCATTAAAGAATTTTCAATAGTCGATACGGAATTAACCTCGGAATTAACTGAATTGGCAATCATTTTGGCTTTTTTTGTTTTTGGATGAAATACTTTCTTCATATATCCTTCAGCTACTGAAGGGCTTTTCCATTTCCCCTGTTGTTTTTGCGTTTCAAACGAAGTACCTGCCTCAACAAGTAAAATTGGGGCGACGAAAAGTGGCCTGTAAGCTTCTGCATTATCCCGTTTTAAAAATTTTCGATCAATGTTGGGACGTTTCCTATGGTTTTTTTCCAATGGGTTGCGCATCGACCCTTTCTATAGGTAAGAAAAAATCTTCGCTCCTTTATTCCAGCTGGTCTTAATTTTTGTACTTTTTATTAAATTTAAAACGCCTAAATCTTCTTAATGATAGTAAAATTTTTTTAAGTTGAAGTTTTAGTTTCTGGTACCTTTATAACCAAGACTGTTCCTCTATCTTCAATGTCATCAATGGTCATTTTGACCAACTCATCTCGTCAAACCTCCAAAAACACCCATTACCAATATGACTTTGTTACCAAGTAGATATCATCAGGAGCCTTCTTAATAAATTTTTTTAAATTTTTCTCCTTCCAAAAATTTAGACTTCTTCGGGACGTATCCTTTCGACAACTTTTAAAAAAAATATGAGACGATGGTATTGCGAAATTCTATATTTTCATAGACCATCAACGTAGACGTTAGGGTGGAATACTTGGTCCAAAAAGTTCGGACTGTATTTTTTCCCACTAAAAATAATAAAGTTTGTTAAACATATGTATTAAAATAAAATTAATAACACCAGTTCCCGGAAATATGCCATTAAAACGTTTTGTTTTTTGAAGAATTGCGTTCGCATCTTTCCCAAAAACCAAATATGCCATACTCCCGATCTTACTGTTGCCTTGATTTAACTGGCAAAAAAATTTTTGGTCGCTTTTATGGGCCTTTTTTCTTATATTTTGTGGAATTTCTTCCCTTTTGAGCAAATCGTTAAATAAAAAAAGCCAACTGACTAACTGACAGAAACATCAAAGTCAAACTTAACACCAGTCATTATCTACTTACGTATACAGGTACAGGTGCAACTTTTTTTTTATATTGCGAATAAATAATGTAATTATTCATTGAAAAACTTTTTTTTTGGGTAAAACATAAAGCATTTTTTATGCACCACGGGCTTTACTGGACTATAATGCCCATCAGGTCGAAATCTATTTCGACCTTCAGGGCTATAGCCCCAAAAGCCCGCCCTTAAATAGTTATTAAATATGATAGGTACTTCTGCTTATAAATATACAGTTTAAATTGTAATTTTTTAAATAATAAATTCGTAGACATTTATTGCACAGTAAATTAAGCCGTAAAAAATACTTTCCGGAAAATTACTTAATTAAGGTTACTTTTAAGCAGTATTTTAAATAATGAAGTTAAGGATCGAACAGAATTTAACACCTATTTTATATTTTTTTATAAAGAGCTCCAAGATTTTAGTAGATATCTAGTTGTTCTAGAATAGCGATTAGAGTTATATTCTGTTAAAAATACTTTTTTACAAAAAAACAGTAAATTCGCTTGTTTAAGTATTTTTTAAATTTTTTATTTAATAATAAGTTTTTATTGTGTTCTTTGTAAAGACGGATTTTAATTTTTGGATACTAACAGCCAAATGTCACGTGACAAAGGATCAGGGGGATAAATTTGATAACAGTTTTGTCTGTGACACCGCCTATATGTTTACTTTCACCGTCAAATGGCTGTGCTTGACGTAATTTTTAGCAACCACCTATTCTGCTGATATATTGTAATAGCCGAGTTGTTATGTCGGTGGTCCATGAAATGACTTATGAAAGGAACACTGGGTGAGTATTTTAAAATATCTTTATTTAAAATCAGCATAGGCTGATTTTTTGTATCAACAAAATTAGTTTCTGTTTTTATATTTAGTTATTCATAAATTAATACTGATGTTATCAAGATACGTGGCAACCATGATTTTTATACCAACAATGTCATGGCCGAGACAGTCCTGAGGGCATCGTGACAGTCACGAGAGATGGTACTGCTATAATACTTATTACTGGTGAATGTCAAATGATTATAGTATAAACATCGGTCTGGGTGCGGTTTCGCGTTTGGTAACGCATCGATTCAAGGTTAGAAAAATAACGTAGCATTTTATACATATTTCCTTTTTCAAAATATCACTTACATATACAGTGTCACCCATAAAGTCAGCATCAAATGGGAAATTTTTTCCACAATTAATTTGGGTAAATTTTCTTTTTGCTTCAAAAATCATGCCAAATAATGTACATAAGGATGTTCACGTGACTTTTTTTATCTGTCAAATTTGACATTTTTTTTTTAAATCGCAAAATGAAGCATTATCTTTCAAAATTTTCAAAAACGGTATGAGGAAAAGTTGCATATTTTTAAATTTTACACCCACATACCAATTTTTAGCTCTCTAGTACAAATTTTTATTTTTTCCCAACTTTTTGTATTTTTCTACTATATGGATTATCCGAATTTATTTAAAACCCTCTAAAATTTTTTAATTTTTTTAAAATTAATTTTGAAATGTAATCCTGATACTGAATAATGCTGGTACAAGTAATTTTGTACAAAAATAAAAAATACCCCAATGAAATAGCGTCGAACTTGATGCAAATATGGTATAATTTTCATAAGAACTGACAAAACGCTTAAATTCTGTTTATTATTAGGTAGGTAGTTACATTAAAATATCGGACAATGTTATGGAATTATTGTTACTTTAAATACTGGTAATTAAAATGCTTTTTAAAAACTCTAAGTGCAATGTTAAAAACATAAACCCTTGCATTAACGATTGATCGTAATGCAACATAGGATAAGAGTGTCATGAAAACAATTGAACAGAATTAATGATGCAAAATATCTGTCACGTCAAGAAAGCAGTTGTCAATAAATTGTTTATTTGTGTTATTTTCTTAAGAAAAAATATTAACATTTTAAGAAAACCACGGTTTTAGATATTTAAAAATCTCCATAAACTGATATATTATTTTTTACTGCTAACTCTACAGTCCAGTAACTGAAGACCTGAAAGTACCCAAGGCTGTAAATAAATCTGTACAGTTTCATTTGTGGCGCAATTCTTAAGGTGCGTTTAGACCTGAGCACGCACGCACTGATCCACCGCGAATGCTCAAGTGTAAACGGTTATGCGCGCACGCTCACGCTGTGTGTTTCTATGCGCGAATAGCTTCGGCGCGATCCGCCGGCTGTCGGTCTCGATGCGATGCTCAAAAGAATTAATTGGTTCGCAAACGTCCAGTTTGAACGGGGTTGGGACTGTTGGGAGTATCTACGAACGCACGTACTTCAACGGGCGAATTAGTTTAATTTGAAAATGGAGTGGAGTAACACCAAGTTTTGCTTTTTGCAAAATTCGAAAAACTTTTTTTATTATGGGATCGAGGAACCAAGAATATTCTCAAAAAAAAAACAAGATGCTTGGCAAGCACCTTTGAATAATTTAAATATTGCAAATTTAGATAGTGCAGAAGCACAAAAAAAGATAAAAAGTCTCATGGGATCGTTTCGCCGTGAAAAAAGTAAAATTAGGGCCAGCATTGGGGAAAATGGAAAAGGTATGTACATGCATATGTATATCGGGTGTTGCTATGCCGGGCGGTACAAGAAGATCACCTGTAAATTTTTTAAGCAGTAAAAATTGCTCTCCCCAAATTTTAAACAAAAATGTTTTTAGATATTTTGGGAGCACAAAGAGTTGTACCCAATGTGCAAGCTTGGGCTCTTTTCAGCCAACAGTTTACGAATTATCTGTAAAATGTGTTTATATTAGTAACTTATTCATGCACCCTGCAGATTCTTAATAAATAAAACCAGACACATTCAACAAATGACACGTCAAATCATTTCCTAGTGTCACTGCCAAAAATGGAAAGTTTTTCTCGTGTTTTGATTATGTGCAAATACTGCAGGGGGGCTAAAAGTTACGTAATAAAGTATTTTTTTCTGTTGTCTATGTTTACGAGCTTCTTTCTTTATTATCATATTATTCGTCTTCCATTATAAACGCACTCCTGCGAACAACTGGATCAGCTTGTGCGTCCAAATATACATAAACCTATTTAAACGCTTTTCGCAAACGCAAACGAATGCGTGCATGGATGCTCACTGCGTACGTGCTCAGGTCTAAACCCACCTTTAGGTCTTTGCAAAACCCGCTGAAAATGGCCCCCCAAAGTCCCAAAAATGAGTTTCCCGCGAAAATCTAGCAAAATATGGAAATAAGAGAATTTTTGTTTAAACAAAAAAATGAAAATCACCTTGAAATCTACAAAAAATGGTTCCTACCATTTTTTTGCAACACCAATATTTTTCGCAAAAACGGCCGTCGAAAAATCCATAACATTCCACACAGGATAAATGTGGTAGTAGGCTAAAAATGCAGATGGGCAAAACAATTTTTTATCAAAACGCAAGAAAGATGGTGAAGGAAATTTTCTGAGATCATTAAACACTTGCTAAGGTCTCATTATAAAAAATAAATGTTAATAACAAACCATTTAAAAAAAATATCAATAAATTAATGAGATAATCCCAAAATATTGTAAAAAAAAATTTGACCCCTTCTTTTAATATTCTAGAAAAATCAGAATGGACCCAAACTCATATGCAATAATAGGCACGGGTTTTCCCATTCTGATGAACTTTGAATAATTAAAAAATGTACAATATTGCCCGAGAAATGGAACAATTCGTCCGCCCGCTTATAAGTGAATCTATGAAGATAGCGGCATTCTAGTGATAGAGCGGCAGCTGAAATGAGGGGGCTTTTGGGTCTCGTTATCTCTAAAACTATCGATTTGTTAGAAAAAAATATAGGAATCATTTTTGTAGACCACAAGGCGATCTTTATTTTTTGTTGTAACAAAAATTCTCCAATTTGCATATTTTGACAGATATTAGCGGGAAACCCATTTTTTGGGCTTTGAGGGGTCATTTTTAGCCCTTTCCCACCCGTTAATGTTGATAATTTTTTTTTCGCTCAAAAGCATCCCCAAAGACTTAAGAATTGCGCCGCAAAGAAATACTGTACAGATTTATTTACAGCATTGTCCCTTCATTTACTGGGCAACTATTGCAATTATATTTAAAAAATCTTGCTGCGGTAAATTTTATTATTTTTTTATTTTTAAAATGGATCACTTCTTTTTAAAAATATTTGCATGGCATATAAAATAAATTTTAAGCAATGTATGTAAAGTTATTTTTTATAAGTAACAATAATTTTTAAACCGGAAAATAAATCTAATCTAACCTAGCCAATAATTATTCTAATAAATAAGCAAATAGCCTCTTGTTGACTTTAGCATGTTTTCCAAAACTTTTTTTAAATACTGTCTTATATCTAAAAATAATAATTTATCTTCATTTAAGTACTTTAAAACAGTTAAATACCATTGCTTTAATAAACTCTTGCACAACTATACTTTTTTGCTTGCTACCACTGGGAACTCAACAAGTTTTCTTAAGAAGCAACAGCTTGTAGACGAGTTGTCTTTTTAACGCCATTAAATGCAAAAATTACGGTGCTTTTATTTGATTCAAGGTAAATGACAAATGCCAATGACCTTCTCATTTAACAAATCTTTTGTTATTTGTATTATTTTTTAAATTCCTTTTGTATTATTCAATTCTATTTTTGTTAAAGTATTAAAATTCCTGATAAAAGTATTTAGAATTATTGATATACAGTTAAACGAACCTCAAAACAATTTAATACTTTTGTTTATTGATTGAAAAAAAAAAGTAAAGGCTCAACTTGTCTCTGAGTTGCAGTAGGATGTTTGAACAAGTTCTACCTTTTCGTTATTTTATTATATAACGGGTGTTTTATTATGGAAAAAAAACATAAAGAAGTAAAAATCTTAGGACTTAAGCAAAAAAAATCCAACTATTATTATAATTGCAAAAACTTTAATTTTTGTTTACATAGATCCCTTTCGTTTTTCTTTCATGGCTTTATAAGACCTTTTTTAAAATTCCGTTTGTGTTTATGAAAACTAAATTAAGAGAATTATGGGCTCAATTAATTTAATGTTGTTATTTCAACATTGTTTAAGCTCCATTACCCTTAAATCTGCTCCATCAATAAAATTTAGACTTCTAACGATGATATTTTGGTGGTTTTTTATCCCACAAAAATAAAAAAAACAAAATGTTTGTTAGAAAAAAACCTAAATCTTGTTTTTTTTTATCATTTTTACGTATATCTGGTAGTTTTAGAGTTATTATGAAAATAAGAGCTTTTTTTTTTAAATTGTACTTTTTTCAAAAAAAAAAAGCTTCTAAGCTCAATACTTACACTAAAATAAAGTAAATACATCAAGGAATACCACCAAACAAAGACAAGTCGAAGTTATTGTTCGGTGGGAATACTACAAATTTTAATTTTGGTAGAAATGACGTAGGTTTAATTTTTTACTTTTTCTTTAAAAACTTGAGAACCCCGTCTTAGTATTAGTGCAACCTATTCAATCTGAGCCTCATTTAAAGGGTCTTTGCATGTACTTTAAAAAGTGTTTAAAAGATATTTTCCGAAAAATTTATCGGTTTTCTGTTATTTAACCCCAAATACTTGTGTTCAAGTACAAACAAAATTTATATATTTAAGTAGCTACAAGTTGCTTCAGATTTTACCCAAAATGTTAAAAAAAAACAATCTTTGTTTTTTTATTAGCTTTTATTTTGTGTAAACTATTTTCTTGCAAAAACGTAAAGCTTTGGAGTTATTTGTAAAAAACAGTTTTAAAACATGCATTTGAAAATTCATTATTTTCAATCGTTACCAACTCGAAATATATTGACTTATTAAAAAAAAAAAAAGAGAACAGAAGTTGCTTGAAATTTGTTATTTTATTAATTTCTGAGGTTATTTTTGATAAAATAAGTTTAGCCCCTTAGATGGGGTGGCATCCACCCTCAGGTTAAAAGCGCAAGTCGACAATATGTCACTTTTGTTACTTGAGGCACCCTCTAACTACTCACTAATTTTTACGCAAATCGATAAAGGTGATCAAGATACCACCTTTGTGTGTATAAATTGAATGTGGTAACTAGAACTGTGAATAAAGAGAAGCAATAAACTAATTATTTAAATAAAATTATAAAACGATTTTCAAATGACGATGACGTGACTAAATGCATAATAATTAATTTGATTGATCATTACTTGATCACTATATTCAAATTAACTATAGATATATTTTTTCAAATAGAATTAGATCTCATAATTTTATTGTTTTCATATGTGGGCGTGTAGGCAACAATCTTACAATAATACTGATGGATAACAAGCTTCATTATTCTGAAGTTCGAGTTCTCGGAATTTTAATGTAACCAAGCTTGATGATTTATAAACGTAACATTCTATGATAGATTTTTTATTTTTCTACCATAGTTTATAAAGCACGCCATCCGGTAATAAACGAATTAGGTTAAAAAACAACTTTTAAAATTTAGTTTGTCATTATTATACACTTTTTCTGGCGGTTTATTTTTCAGTCTCGAAAACACAGTGTTGCATAGGACATCAATAAAATGTCTTTTAAAAATCATGCACAACGAAAATTTGGATTTTCGAATATCATTTTCGATATTTTTGCGAGTGGGTAGGATCCATTCGAGAAATGAATTCGTGATTGTTGTAACTAATTTACCTTTTTTTAAAGATTGTTCTGTTTAAATCGTAAAAAATATCGGTAATTGTCGATAAAAAGTTTATTATAATAATTTAGTTTTATACACAACATCAAGCAATATATATCAGAAATGATAAAAGTAAAACTGTTTGTATGCTTGTGTTTTAATTTTTTGTACATCAAGCAATACATATTACATATAATAAAGGGGATGCCAATGAAATTTTATTTCTTATTATACATTGTTATTATATGTATACACATAGAGTTTTTTTTTCATTATTTTGCCATAGCTTCCAGTTTTTTTTCCTCCAGGAAGTCTTTTACAGCAATATTAATTCATTTTTTTCGGTGTCTTTAAATATCAAGAATACAGCCAAACAATTTGCTGCCAATTCTACGCTTGATCCTCCTATTAATCTTTCTCTCCCGACCGACAGTTGCCCCTGTTTCTCAAAAAATGTCCGATATCATTTTTTAAAAAGATCAAGCGTATTCTTTCTTAATACTAAAAAATCGTCTAAGCTGGATGGCATACCAGCAATCCTAAAGCATTCTTAAAAAAAATTGCTCACGAGCTAGCACCCATCCTAACTCGCCACTTTTGAATCTCTTACGACACGGGCATTTTCCCCGAGAGTTGAAAAGCTGCACGTGTGCAACCTGTCCCCGAAAAAGGATGCAAAACTCTCTCTGTTGTTTGCAAAGTAATGGAAAAATTATTAATTCCCAAATCTAAAAGTATCTGGAAAAACACAAGATCTTACATGATAGACAGTATGGATTCCGTCACAGGAGATCGACAGCTGATCTTCTTTCCTTTGTCTCACACAACTGGAACAAGTCCTTTGAGTTCCTTGGTGAATCCCAGGTCGTTGCTCTTGACATATCCTTTCGATCAGGTCTGGCATGATGGGCTTCTTAACAAACTTCCTTTTTACGGTCTTCCACCTAAGCTTTGCTCTTGGCTCTCCAGTTTCCTTTCTAATCGACGTATATCAGTTACTGTAGATGGTCATTCTTCCAGCTTCCAATTTAATACTGGGGTTAACCAGAGCTCAGTGCTGGCGCCTACGCTGTTTCTTCCACACACTAACGATCTTTTTTCTTCCACAATCAATGCCATTCATAGTTTTGCCAACGATAGTACCCTCCACTCTAGTATTCAATTTCCTAAGTAATTCTGATTTAATAAGCGCAGTTCAATGTAGATATCTCTTTCACAAGACCTCAAACTTATCTTAAATTGGGGCGCCAAAAATCATGTTCAGTTTAATGCCTCGAAAACACAGTCATGGTCGCTGTCGCGAAAAAATTCAGCCAATGCTCATCCGTTCCATATGAGCGGCCAAGTTTTGCAGAACAAAGAGTCGTCTCCTTTTGTCCTTCATCCCTAGAGTGTCAAGACTATGGAACCTGCTGTCCGCAGTTTTTCCCTCTCCTCCCAATCTCCAAATGTTTAAGTCCCGTGTGGACAAACTCTCTCTCACCACACTTAAGACACCCACGGTACGTTAGTACTTAGGCATCAGCCGTCGTGGACTGTCCCAAGATAAAAAACAAAGGTTTCCCCTTAAGAGATTTTTTATCGACTATGACCAACTCTACTAGTTTATCTTTCTGAGCTCCACTATAACAATGTAGTCTTTCTTTTATACCACTTTTTCATTTTTCTTTTTTAAAAATAAAACTTGATTTTTAAATACATAAATTTATGAAATCACCAGTAAACGATTGAAATTTTTTTAGGTTATGTTTATTATTTGCTTTTTTAGGAGCCTTTTACTGGTTAATTATCCCCATTATACTATACAATTCAAGTTTAAGACTCGCATAACAATCAAGAATGGGAAACAAAACGGGTAATTGAAACTCATTGGTGCCATTTCTCGATTGGGACATTTTTCAGTCTGGAGAAGAGACCTTCTGGACATGGGCGTAGTGAGGTACGAACAGAGAGGGGCAGCTGCCCCCTTAGGAGAGCGGTCGATCGATGGTAAACTGCAATTCTGACGAGCTTCATAGCTTGCGAAGCTTCTTATAAGACCTTAGACACTTACAGGCTTGAAGGCTGGCTTGTGAAATCCAACAATAAGTGATGTGATATCCAATATAATTTTTACATCATTTCTTACTCTAAAAAATGTCAGTTATGATGACAAGGGTAGCGTAGTTTTTTTGTTGTAAAAAAATAAATCATAAAACGTTTAGTAAAAACTCAAAAGAACGTTAAAAAAAGTAGTAAAGAACTTAAACTATAATAGACATAGGAGCGGAGCGGGTGGGTGGGAGGCGGGGTGAGAGAGGAGAGGCAACTGATCAGTCAATGTTGTGCGCCTTTATCATTTGCCTGTTGCATTCATATTCATGAATACTGCGTTAAGCATGTCTCATCACAAGATCATAAATCTGTAGTCACTGATGCAAAAAAAATGCGGAGCAAATGCCTGTGGATGTAATGATGAATACGGCTCATCAGCAGGAAATTGAGAAAAATAAAAATATAGTGTCCTCTATAATTTCTACAGTTATTTTTTCGCGCGATCTTGTAATCTGAGAACTTAATCTGGCGAACAAGATTTGGAACAGCATTTAGAACATGGGAAAAATGCCATGTATACATCCCCACAGATTCAAAACGCAATTATTGATTTATGCGGCTTGGTCGTAAAGAATAAAATTATACAGGTCGCAAAGAAAGCTTATGTCTATATACTTCAGTTAAATTGTGTTTTTACTATGCACTTTTTTTTTTTTATATGTTTTTTTGGGGGCTGAATCCGAAATGAGGTTGCTAACAAAAATTTTGTGACGGAATATTTAAAAAAAGCAAAAACTTAGAAAAAAAAATGTAGTTTTCGTTTTTT
>JAHBCN010016395.1:0-19711 GCA_019359885.1 Listronotus oregonensis
AAAATATTATGACAAGTTCCCATAAACTTTTTTCCTACGAGCCTTCCTTACGCAAATACAGGTACATAACGAACGATCCTGGAAATCGTTTTTTTTTTATAACTTTTAAAATACCAGGCGTAATTTAATATTTCTTTAATTTGTTGGTTACTTAATAAGTCTTCTTAAAATGAACCCATTAAATCATATTTGGCTTATTTAGTTTGCCAGGGACGAACTAGCTTTTACACAATAATAACAATTTTTTTAACACCCTGCATGATAAAGGTTCAACAATATTAGTTTTGGATAGCTTTAACCTTAAACTAAAAAAAAGGTATTCTTGATTGACATCGATTAAATCAACTGATTACGAGAAAAAAATATCATGTTGGTAATTTTCAATTATACAGGGTGTTTTCTAATTGTACGTCAATATTTAAGGAGGGAATTTTTGCGTTTATTTTTTTCATGTGTCAACACTGTCCAGAAACTCGTGAGCCAAAATATCCGGGTATCTCTAGACGCGCGTTAAACAACCTATAAAATGATCTTTAGGCACCTAGAAAATACTCCCAGGGTACATTTTACGGGTCGCCGATTCCGAATTTCGGGGTCCCGAAACCCTTTAACCCCGGCGTCACCCCTAAAAGGGCAAGAAGCATCCTTTTTAGAAGTTTTTTTTTTTAATTATGAAAATGTTCTTTAGGCACTTAGAAAATACTCTCAGAAGAATATATAAATCGTTGTCCCAGGGTACGTTTTTTGGGTCGCTACTTCAGAATTTAAGGCAAAAAGCACATTTTTTATTTGCATTTTTTTATTGCACGATGTTTTAGGGATGATTGGAGGTGGTTTTACCCAAAATTACCCTAAAATTTAATTTAGGCTCAGATAATATAATGTCATAAAAAATACTTTTTTATCAATAATAAATAATTTCTATAAATTTTTCATAAGATTATTCTTAAAAAAAAAACCTCTAAAAAGGGTGTTTTTGCCCTTCTAGGGGTGTTCCCGGGGTTCAAGGGTTTAAAGACTCCGAAATTTGGAATCAGCGACCCAAAATACATAACCTGGGAGTAAATTCTAGGTGCTTAAAGAGCATTTTTATAAGTTTTTTTTATAGGATTTTTGTTAAAAACCCCTTTTTATAGGATTTTTGTTAAAAACCCCTAAAAAGGGTGTTTTTTACCGAGCTGCGAGACCCGAGATTCGAAATCAGCGCCCTTAAAAACGTACCCTGAACATAGTCTCCACTTGCAGCGAAATTGAGCACCCAGGACCGCGTTTTAAATGAACCATTTCTACAGGCTATCAACTCCACAAGTGTCCAAAAAAACCTCATGTATTGGGTCTTTCAACGAGGACTGAAACCTATTGTATATTTTTTTCCATAGAATTCTGAAAAATGCCTGAGAAATTAATTTAAATTGGAACAAAGACACGACATAAAATTGACATTTTCCTAATGGGGCACCTTATTTATTGGTTCGTTTGTTAAAGGCGTCCCATTTTTTGCGGTCCATTCAAATAGAAAGGATTTCGTCATAATTTTAAGTAACAGTGATTAACAACCAAAACATAATTTAATTTAATTATAAATTAGATGTTAAAATTAGCAAATTTAAAAGAAGGCAAAAAATTTTGTTAAAATTTAGAGTTTTTACTACTTTTAATACGTATTGATAAAGATGAAAATTTCTGTCTAAATTTTAATATTATTAAATTTTTAACTTCACCATTTTGTCAAGAATCACACACTTTCAAAGGTAAAACATATTAATCTATTTTCAATATTTAAAAAATATATCTAGTAAGTAACCGTGGTTACTAACTTTTTTTGCCAATGGAAAACATTTTTTTCGACCGTTAGTTGTTTTTCTAAATGTCATATTTAAAAAATTTGTAAAAAATTCTAAAACTTTTGTATAAATCACTTTTTTGTATTCCTTCAAATAATATATGCTAAATTATAAGGAAGAACCCTGTACAGTGTTCTTTCAGGTTCTTTATGAAGACCATTGCAGTCGATTAAGATTTTGCAGACCCATTAAATATAATTCTATTTATAGGTCTAAATTGGAGATAAATGAAGTCCTTTCTTAAAAAGCCTATTAAATAATTTAGCAAACTTAAAACCAATAAATATACTATTTATAGTTTATTGAAAATTTAAACTTGTGATAAGTTGAGCTTGGCTAATATTGATAATGATAAAAAGTCCATTATTTAAAAAAAAAGAAAAGTAGTAATTTAAATTTTATTTTTTCCACAAAGAGACTGTTTTTTTTTGGTAATGGAATCATCTAAAACTTATTACATAATTTTAGACCTGCCACTGTAGGCAGAAGTCTTTTAGTACTGGCATTATTGCACAAATTTTATTAAAATATATCTATCGGATACCTATACCATTTAATAAAATGGCATCCATCAAAAAAGACATCTGTCAAAATTGTCATATTTGTAAAAAATTACAATTTTAGCGTGTTCTGTTAATGTCACATTTCATCTCCTAAGAAAATTCGTTTATGTACTCATACAATTTCTTCGACCTTACCTCAACTACTTATTAACTCAAATGATGGGTTTTTTATTTTTTTTTCATATTAAACCCATACATACATACTTATTAAAGCATTTAAATTTTGTTTTTTAAAACCATATTGTTCAGTAACACCTCGTATAAAACCGCGGCTTGTCGTATTACACCATATTATTAGCAATCAAGTTAACAAACATTACCATGGTAACAACAAAGAAACGTAACTATGCTAACTGTTTTGTTCTCACTGTCATTAAACGAACCGTTCGGCTGTTGATTTAACTCTGGCCCTTATGAAGCTTCCTATCACCTTTTATAGTAACGTTAAAAAGAATCGAAAAGTCTGTAAGAATTATTTTAATAATGGATGCAAGAAAAGTGCAAATCGGATGACTCGAACGCCATCCGGACTATTATCAATGGCCGTCGGAATGGGAAAGCTAAAGTAATAATTCCTGTAAATAAATTATTAGCCTAAACTAAATAATTCGAATTTTCTACAATTCTATAAACTAAACTCTTATTTTTAAAGTCTGTAACCATTTTTTTCGTAATCTAGGGACCCTAAAACGTCAAGACAACAAAAAAAGATAATTTGCTGAAAACAATATTTTTACAATCAATATGTGTGAATATGTGTCTTGCAATATTAGTAAACTAAAAAAAAATCTCTTTATTATATGATTTTGGAAATTATTAACAAAACTAAAAAATAATAAAAAACAAGTGGGCAATTTAAATAGTTATTAGTAACAAGTACCTAAACTCAATTTTTTTTTGGCGAATGGTTGCTGTTTTCGGACGAGGCTATGGATTGTAAAGACCAGGATCACCATCTCTGTGTTACAAAAATGACTCTCAAATTGCACTAAATTAAGAGGGAGCTGGTGTTCCCAAAAACCGTTTTAAACCATTAACTTTGTTGTTTTAAACTTCACTTTATATATTGCGGTCAAGGCCGTTGGTTCTCATTGGTTCACCCTTTGCTACACGAGCGCCTCTTTACTTAGTGCTATTCTAGGGCCACTTTTTGAGCCAAACAGCCATAAGAGATGGTGCTCCTTTATCTCCTTACCCTCTATAGACGAGGCGAAGCCGAGATACTGCATTTATTATTGTTATGAAAGTGATATGTTCCCATTTTAGTTTTTGAGCTAGGGCAAAAATACTAAAATAATAAAATTTTAAGTCTTCTATTCAAAAAAAATTAAAGAGATATGATTAGATGAAAAATTAAAATTTTATTTAAAGTTAATTTTTTTCAATATTCGATCTAAAAATGATGCACTTGGATGTAAAACGATAAACCTATTTTTAGCCATTTCTGGTGAAACCGGAAGTCAGGAAAGTTTGTTATACAGGGTGTCCCAGAATATGTGGGCAATCTTTCGGAATCTAATAGAGAACCTAAAAATATTATGACAAGTTCCCATAAACTTTTTTCCCATGACCCTCCCCTACGGAGTTACAGGTACATAACGGACGCCCCTGGAAATCGTTTTTGTTTAAATAACTTTTAAAATACTACGCGTAATTTAATATTTTTTTAATATGATGGTTACTAGATAAGTCTTCTTAAAATGAACTCATTAAATCATATTTACTTATTTATTTTGCCAGGGACGGACTAGCTCCGACACAATAATAGCAATTTTTTTAAAACCCTGTACGATAAAGGCACGATAATTCTATTTTTGGATAGCTTTAACCTTTAACTAAAAAAAAGATACTCTTAATTAACATCGATAAAATCAAACTGTTTGGTATTTTTTTTACATTATACCGGGTGTTTCCTAATTGTACGTCAATATTTAAGAAGGTAATTTTTAAGTTCATTTTAAGAAGAAAACTTTATTAAAACGTATGTTCTAAACCTCTTAGCTTTTGAGATACAGGGTGGTAAAATTTTTAAAAATAAATATTTTTTTGTTAATATCTGTAATACCACTTTAGATATTTTAATGAAATTTGGCATACATGTACTATGTATCAAGCAGCATTTTTAGTGTACCACATTTTTTTATTTCCATCAGTGGCGTTCCTACAGAATTTGACCTGATTTTGGCAAATAAAAAAAATGTGGTATACTAAAAAATGCTTCTTAATATACAGGGTGTCCGAAAAAAGGAGGCCAATCCACCGGCCACATATAGGGTGGACCAAAATGATGCGACTTTCGTTATGCCATTTTTTAATTGGGCGCTCGGTATTTAATATACAGGGCGTCAAAATGAGAAATATAAAATCGTTTCTTTGAAGTCGAGTGTTTCATAAGATATTAAATTAAAATTTGGTGTGAGGAGGTTTTTTGGAACAAGAAATTGAAATCCGTTCACGGATACCTTGCAGAGGGCGCCACCTGCGGTATATTGCATGTGTTAAAAATACCAAAACTTTTTTGTACCCCTGTATAATAAAGTTCTAGTAAAAAATTCTAATTATCCAATCTTTTCTTGTAAAAAAAGTATTCTTAGTAAATGTCGGCCTGAGAATCCATTTATTAGATATCTTAATTTTAAAATCTAGATACATTTTACCAAGTTAACAAAATAAACGTAAATAATTTTTTCTTAAATTAATGCTAAATTACTTATTATAATAAAAATCATAGAATAATGAACCTAAACATTATTTGTTCTACGTGACCTCCATTTATTTGTATACACATACGAGCCCTCGTTATTAAAGAAAATCTAAGGCTTTAAAAAATATTTGGTTTCAACCTGAAATGCTCTCCAGCTGCAATGATTCTTTCTCTTAAATGATCCTCGTTTAAAATCGAAACCATAATATACACAAAGTCTTTCATACATCCCCAGACTGAAAAATCAATAGATGTAAGGTCGGGCGAACGGGGTGGCCACGGAACAGGAGCATCTCGACCCCGACCAATCCAGCGATTAGGAAATACTTGATGTAAATAGTTTCTAACATTTATAGCAAAATGAGCCGGAGCACCGTCGAGTTGAAACCAAAGATTTTGTCTTAAATTTAGAGTCAAATCATCAAGCAAATCGGGTAGTATTTCTTGTAGAAACAACAGAAATGAATCACCAGTCAAATTACCTGGCAAAATGACATGTCCTAAAAGAAAGTTATCCACAACACCTGCGCACACATTGACTTTAAAATTTACTTGATGATGTGTCTCAACTATGGCCCTAGGATTCTCTTCAGCCCATATGTGTGCGTTATGGATATTTGTCATGCCGTTTCTCGTGAACGTGGCTTCGTCAGTAAACAGAATCGCTCTTATAAAATCCACATTTCTGTTATTCATTTCACATAACCATCTACAAAAAAACAAGTCTTGCCTCGGGATCGTCGGGTAAAAGACCCTGTACTTTTTGAAGATGAAATGGGTAAAGTTGTTGACTCCGTAAAATATTATGTGTCTCGATTTTTCCAATATTTCTCACCCGTTCAGCCAAAACCCTAGTACTAATGTTTGGTGATTCTTCGACAATTCTTAAAATTTCTTCCTCTTGCCCTGGTTGAACCGCACGAGGTCGGCCGCAATTACCCTTCCGTCTATCGCTGAAACTTCCAGTCTTCGTTGGGCGGTTATTCAAATTTAAAAAATATTTTCTTTTGGGATGAAATCGGTTTGGGAATGTCTGGGCATAGCGTCTAGCGGCTAAACTAGCATTGGAGTCACATTTTCCTAGTTGAGAATTGACAGGTATTTACTGTTTACAATAATATTTAAAACTTACCAAACATCAAAACCATATCCGCCATTTCGGGAAAGGGTACATTTCTTGGTCTATGAGCCTTTATGGTTTTATAAGTTGTAAGAAAACACACCAAATACAAATATGTAATTAAAAAATGTAGATTTATTTTAGGAGTAATTGAGAACCTTGTTATAAGCGTCAGAAGCGTTTAAATTTGTCACTTTGACAGTACGTAAAAAGTTACTGGTGCCCGAGGTCAGCCAATTTGTTTAGAAAGAATTAGCTAGATTTTAAATTAAGATATCTAATAAACGGATTCTCAGGCCGACATTTACTAAGAATACTTTTTTTTATAAGAAAAGATTGGATCATTAGAATTTTTTACTAAAACTTTATTATACAGGTACAAAATTTTTATTTTTAACACATGCAATATACCGCAGGTGACGCCTCGAAGGTATATCGAATCCGTGAACGGATTTCAATTCCTCGTTCCAAAAAACCCTCACACTAAATTTTATTGAATATCTGTATGAAACACTCGACTTACTTCAAAAAATCGATTTTATATTTTTTCATTTTGACGCCTGTATATTGAATACGAGCGCCCAATTAAAATGGCATAACGAAAGTCGCATTATTTTGGTCCACCCTTATAGCCGCGGATTGGCCTCTTTTTTCACATCTGAAGTAAGCATGCCAAATTCTAAAATATCTAAAGTGGTAATACGGATATTAATAATAAATTATTTCTTTTTAAAAATTTTACCACCCTGTATCCCAAAAGTTAAGACGTTTAGGACATACGTTTATATAAAGTTTTCTTCTTAAAATAAACAATCACAAAAATTGCCCCCTTAAATATTGACGTACAATTAGAAAACACCCTGTATAATGTAAAGAAAATTACCAAACATGATATTTTTTTTCTCGTAATCAGTTGATTTAATCGATGTCAACAAAATATTTACGTTTAAGGTTAAGTATTCAAAAATAAATTGTTGTTTTCAATTGTTTGCTATTATTGTGTCATATAGCCGCCTGAAATAATAACAAATAATCTAATGGGTTCATTTTAAGAAACTTACTGGTAACATTATATAAAAATAAATTACGCATAGTATTTTAAAAGATTATTGAACATAAACGTTTCGGGGTCTTATGAGTATCTCGCTGGAAGGAATAGGAAAAACGTTTATGGAATTGTCATAATATTTAATTAGACTATCTGGTATTATATAAAAAAAACACATAGTTTTTAAAAGGACACAAAACCGATTGCATAAAATGACTTTCCGGATTGTCTTAGGACACTGTCATAATATTTCAGGAATTTATTATTCGAAAAAAATTTACTTATTTGACGTTTAAAAAAAAGTTAAAACAAGATTACATCATTTGTTCTTCTTTTTTAGTGGTACTATAGAGAGTGGTAAAAAATTTTAAAAAAGTTTACGAAAGTAAACCAGCTTAGTTGTCCTATTAGATTTAAATTTTCCATAATTATTAGACAATTTTAAAAAGGTAATTGTATTTAAATTATTTTTAATAAGTTAACTACCAGAACTAGATAGAACTAGTAATTAATATAATATACAGCAAATTTTAAAATATAAGTTTAAGGATAGTTTTATTTATTATGGGCGGTACCAAGTTTTTGTAAAATAGGTAAATACCTATTTAAAAAGGCTGCATAGAAAAAACCAACACTGCTGTCCTATGGTATAAATAAAAGCAGAATTTTTTTTCCAATACTTTTTAAGATAGGAAGTTAAAACAAAGTATTTTAAATGTTTTAAAGGCATACTTTTGTAATCGCTTTTGTTTTCTGGGAGTTTCTTGTTTCGAAAAAGTTGTATTGTTGCCAAGCTTACAATTAGTTAAGAACCTGTAAAATAAGCCGAGATGTTGGCTTTAATTAAAAAATAAGATAACCCTAATTCGGATTCCCCAATCCATAGTGTGTCAGGCGATGCTCACGTAGTCCATTGCCATGTTGCCAAGTTGAAATATCAAGATTTTTAAAAAGACAAGATTCTAACTATAAAAATCACTACAAAAATATTGTACAAAGGCCGTAGAAATTCAGTCACTGCATAATAAACTTTTTGGTTTATTCCTATTTAAATAACTAGTTTTTTTCTAACACACAAAAAAACAACTTCAGCTTAAGTAAAAGTGCAATTTTTAGATATGCAATAAAAAATAATATATATTAAAAATATCTTATTTATTTATTTAAATATCTCCTTGTTTTTTCTTGTCTTGTCTTGTTTCTTGTCTCTGAAGGCTTAACGCTTAAGTACCGTGGGAGTCCTGGGCGAAGTAAGTTTATTAATACGGGATTTAAATATCTGAAGAAAAAATAGTAATAGTAATAAAACTTTATTA
This sequence comes from Listronotus oregonensis, assembly GCA_019359885.1. Lineage (NCBI taxonomy): Eukaryota > Metazoa > Arthropoda > Insecta > Coleoptera > Curculionidae > Listronotus > Listronotus oregonensis. Next base: position 8,596 of record JAHBCN010016395.1, read on the forward strand.
TCAGAAAGTGTACTTTAGTCTATAATCTAACCGCACCAAGTTTTATTTAAATGGAAAAACCACATTTGGAGATAAAAGGAAAATCCTTATTCCAAATTTTTTTTCATACCCTGTGTCTTAAAAATGGTTCAGTGTTGGAGCTATGTTTATAAATCATTTTTGGCCAAGAAATGGCCTATGTTATTTGGATCACCTTTTATATACCGGGTTATCCTGGAGGATGGCTCACTCCTTTTTTTTCTTTAAGTCAAGTCACGGGACTTTGGGTGACTTTCAGTTTTACCGAAAACGGCCTTAACTTTTAATTTTCAAATTAAAACACCCTGAAGATTTTTAAATTTTTGGATTTCTGGGAAGATCTGCGTCCAACGGTACCTCATATGTTAAATTTTAACAGTTTTAATTTTTTTTTGTTTTTGTTTTCGATTTAGATCTTAACAGTGCATTAAATGTTAAATTTTTATTTATTTTTTAACTTATTCTTTGTAGGCTTAGCTTTTCTAATGACAAGATAAACCAAAATCATCCCATTTAAAAAATTGATCATTTTAATTTTAAAATATTTTAAAATGCAATTAAATTAAGGGTAAAGAATTTACAGGGTGTTTTTTATTATGGTTAAGTTAATTAGACTCGCAAATGTTAATTTTTGGAATATTTTGACCAGATCGAAAAAAATATATTTTTTTAAAGCTGCTAAAAGTTGACATATGGTATACCGTTGGACCCAGAATGATTCCATGTCCATGATGTCTTATTTATAATCGAAAGTTGAGGCCGTTTCCGGTGGAACCGGAAGTCACGTAACCGTTCAAAAAACATTTAATTAAACATATTCCTAAGTTTATTTTTTCTTGCTCAAAAAATGCTGGAAAAAAAGGGGGTGAGCCACCCTCCTGGATCACCCGGTATATTCACAATGTACGCGTACGGTATAGCTTAGTAGTCCATTATGTTAAAATTTTGAAATGAGTTGTCAAGTAAAGAAAACCTTAAGCTATTCTTGAATATTATGTAGTATTATACTATTTAGTGTTATCTTATATTTGCAAACTTTTTTTAATCCATGCCATAAAGTTTGCATTTACCATAGTCGTGCATTTTATTATGGGGGAAGACAGAAGCAAAACTAAATAAAGAAAAAGCCTTCGATTGGTCAAATGCATTTAAATCAATGATTATTGACTTTTTGTTGAGGTTTCATGCGAGTATGTAACTTTGCAGGACCGGTTTTAACTTTTTGACGCCCATAGGATAATATATTTTTGCCCCCTAATATGTCAATATTTTGTGGATAATTCTTATAAATATTTAATAAACAAATTTAACAAAATTAAATCATACAGAAAATTAAATAACAATTCTTTAAAACAAACAAATTTTATAATATAAAAACAAAATATAAATTAAAATGGTAAAACAAATATGTCTTGTTTTGATTTATGTATTATTTAATTATAGGCAAAACCCTATACTTACATTTTCCTCCGAACTTTTTTTCTGCAAAATCATTAATTATATCATTAAAATTTACGATTACATTTTTTTTAATTAATCCTAAATTGGCTGCCCATAATATTTGCCGCCCTAGGCTTCAGCTTACTCAGCCTTTGTGTAAATCCTCCCATGTAACTTTAAATAGATTTTGTAAATACAAACTATTTTTTATTAAAAAAACTTAAAATCTGTTTTTTTGTTTTTTTATGCAGCATTTTTTTGCTAGAAGCTATATTATACAGGGTAGCTCATTAGAAAGATTTGTTACGATAGCTTTATTTTTTTATTGAATTTGTGGATTTTACATGGAATCCTTGATAAATTTTATATTGCATGCCTATAACAAAACTTACTTTTTTTGAGATAAAAAAACAAAATATTTTTCGCAGTTTGTTAGACTTTGGCATCTGAACTCTATATTTTGGAGCAAAATGGCTGGCATGTTCCATCTTCACCTTTCATCCTCATCCAAAAATTTACTGTAAAACCTGATGTTGCAACTTCTGGGTATAAAGAATAAAACACAAAGATAGAAACAAGCCTGTCAAACTGGAAAAAAATATCACTTTCTGTGATATGAAGTGCTAAATAAAAATTTTATGGAAAATCTAAAAATGCAATGACAATCAGGTTGTCTTATTAAATAATTGAATGAGGCCTCATATCTCCTTAATAAAATATCCTGTATTTGCAAAGTTTATTTAATAAATGCAAAATAAATAATTAAATTGACGAGTCCAAGCATTTTTTTTTCAAAAAAGGTATTTGATTACGAAATATATTTCAAATTACAGATTTACAAGTTTTAAGTAAGATATTTGTCATTTAAATTTACAAATTATTAAGGACAAATTGCATATTTTGTACAATTCCTATCATGATATGTTAAGTAAAGAAAGTAGGTTTTCTAAGGCTTGTTTTTATTTAAAAAAAAACAACATATATTTGTTGTTCTTAAAAGATTTGTAATCTTTGCTTTTATTTCGCAGTAGTTGTTTGAACTCCAAACAATCGTATGATGAAAATGGTACGTATGCTAATGACAAAATAAATACCAATTTAAAAATAACCCAGCGTTGTTTGTTTAAAATAATTAGCAGATCATATAAATAAACTTACGGTTATCACTGGGCTTCGAACGTATACCTACTAGAGGCAGCCCTGCCGTTCGGCAGTGCGAACAAGTGTGTGAGGGAGAAGGAAAAATCGATCACTAACCTTTTTCTCTTACTTCAACTTGCTTATTGGTCGACGGAAAGAGGCCGACCAATCAGCACACAAAGCGGGGTATATACTTTCTTCCACTGACCAATCAGGATGTTATAGCGGGAGAGAAATGTTAGTATGCAATTTTTTTTAGGTACCCTTAAACTAAAAAAATTCAAGGGTTGGTAGGCGGCCTCTACCCTTCAGTCAAACCTTAATTTTCATGTTTAGGGGTCCTTCAAGGACAATTAATTTTTAAAGTGCCTCAAAAACCAACTTAAATTTGTTCACCAGCTCTCCTATTAACTGTGCTTGTTTTTATTGCGATTTCTTAATGACATGGAATCAAAGAAAAATCTGACATGTGTCAAAATCAAAAAAAGCACCTATCGTTGCTTGACTGATTATTTTCGCCTCCTGCTAATGTAGTAGACGGAGATCTAAAGCCGAAAAATCATCGTCATCAGTAATATGGAGTTTCTCCCGTAAAACATGTTCATTTAGTATTGTTAATTACGTTCCCGCGCAGGCTGACAACCTATTGAATACAGCGAGTAGCAATAGGGGGTAAAAGTGCAAAATTTTTGGGACAAAAATCGTCTTCGATAATATGTCAGCCATTTTGGCCACTTAAAGTTGAACCCCTAAGGTGTCTAAATCCAAAAGGTCTGACAGTTAGGTGGATACCAAGTAAAACGGGGTCAAATTATCCCGAGCGCTAACTTTTTCCCAAAAATTTTGCACTTTCACCCCTTATTGCTACCCCTTTATCCAATAGGTTGTCAGTCTGCGCGAGAACATTTTTAACAATACTAAATGAACATGTTTTACGAGAGAAACTCCATATTACTGATGACGATGATTTTTCGGCTCTAGCTCTTAGACCATGAGAATTAATTGATTTTTTTTATTTTGTTTTAACTAAAATATTGAAAATTACAAAGAAAATACACTAAAACTTGTTGCATAAAATAGTTTACAATTTAAAATTAAAATTTTTTAATATTTTTTTAATCTTTTCTTAACCAAGGTGCACAGTAAGGGTTAGTTTTTAACTCCAAGAGTGCCCCCCAACAGAAAAAATGCAGAGTAAAAAACTTTTGGTTAGCGTTACCCTCATCAGCCCTTTGTACTCAAAATTCAGTTGTATGTACCTGTTGTTCATTCGTTTTTTTTTTGCATCTCAAACCCGGCTGTAAATATCTATGTTGACAGATTCTCTTTCTTTCATATCTCATAATTATCAAACTAACTTGAAAAATATTTTTCATCTATCATAATTTGGGTTAAATATTATTATTTAACAAATATTTACAAATAAAATCCCTAAATTTAACGTAATTCTCTAAAAACAACGACAACGTCGCTAATCAATGCACTCATTCACTACGTGCTGCCGGTCCGTCGAGCCGGTTAAGTGCGACGAGGACAGGCACTTGTTTTGGTTCCGTCCTTTTCCCGCTCTTTATATACGAAAACGTTCAATTTCTTTGACATAGTTGATGTAATTCGTAGTGTTGTGGTGTTTGTACTCCGTGTTGTTTTGTTTATTCTGAAAGACATTTTCGTCAGGTGTCTACTTGGCATTTATTTCCAATTCTTTTGCGATTTTTCTACCGAATTTGAGGTAGTTTCATTCAAAAAATTGCTGATATTGGATTTATATAAACTTTAATCATGTTTTCAATGAAGTTATGCCGTAATCGCTCTTGTCGTGAGCTGATGAGAGATATTCGCAGGGGCATAAGTAAAACTTCGACCGACAAAAATAGTGACGCGATATCTAGGGCACAAGATCACAATTTGCAGCACAATAATTTGGAGCTGAATTGCGATAAAAATGTTAATTATAGGAGGTGGTTGAAGCAAATGCAGCATAATAAATTAGGTGTTAAAAATTTTAAAAAATTTATAAAATGTGTATCATATACAAATAAAAAAATCCTTGCCCCTTGTTGGCGGCCATAATAAAAATAATAAAAAACCTTTACAGGAGAAATATTTAGATAAATGAATTAACTGTGACAAGAGGCAATAAAGCTTCACTACCCAAATAAAAACCGTTTCTAGTTTTAAAACAAAAGTCATTGTTATTTAGAATAGTTAATTTAATTTTAAAAATCATTAAATGTAAATTAGATTTATGGATATTATTTGAGCAACCGTTATTGGTTAAATGTACGTTGTTCATTTTCGTTTGGAAACACGCCTGTAATGAACCTTTAATCAAGCAATGTATTTTTTGTTTAGGTATTTTATCAAACAACAATAAACATATTTAGTTATCTGTTGATTTACTTTCAAACTACGGGGCCTTAAGTAAAAACAGCCCTCAGTCCTAGTACAATTAGGATTTTCTATATTGTTTACCTATATCACATGTATCACATTATGAAAAAAAAAATGCTAAGGTAGCCATAAACACGATACGTTTGTTTTTTGCGTGGGATTTAAATACTGTCATATCATGCTGATCTTCCTAATTTATGCCTCCTGGAAACCCGGCCACATTAGCCTTTATGGCGGGAGAGAGAATGATGAGAGAGACGGATTCTGCAAGGAAAACTTAAACAAGGAGAGAACTATTATAAGGGATTTCTGGTAGTATTGTTGGAAAATGCATCAAAAAGCGGAGAAACCGAGAATTCCGTATCTAGTTTTTACAAACACTAAAGCATTGATTAGCAAAAAATTATTTTCTTTGAATTTTACCTGAGATCTGCAGTATCATATCCACAAGGCAGTAAGGATGGTGGTCAACTTACTTAAAAGCACATGGAAAATTTTTTTGTTGGAAAATAATCCATGTAGATTTTTTTTTGGGAGGAGAAAGAAATACATGTGAGCAAATGTGGGTGCTATGCAGACTCGACTTTTAAAACCCCGGGCGAGGAAAGTCCAAATTTTGTTCCCGTTTTCAATCACAGCAGATTTCATCTCATGAAAAATTATACAGCAAGCTCTGGAGTAAAATTTACTTTAAAAGCGAAATAGTCCTAAAACTGCTTTAGAAAAAGTATTTTATAAGATGACCCAACACTATAATAAAATATTTTTAAAAAAATAACGGTATTAATATGCTGCAAAAGACTCTTATAAAGGCGTTATAAAACAATTTAGGTATATAGATTGAGTTTTTTATAGCGTTGTCATAAAAGCATTTTAAAAATTATTTTGTAACTGCTTTATTAGATATTTTATAAAATTGTAGTAGAAACGTTTTATTAATAAAATAAAATAAAACATTTTAAATGCAGACAACTGTATAGTGTTATCCACAACTGTAATATAATTAATTAACATCTTGAAAGCAATAATAAAACAAGAATAAAACAATAAAGTTGTAGAAAATAAAAATTATTAAATGCATTTGCTAGTTGGGAATATATTCCATAAATATGATATGGACATCATGTTTATGGAATTAACTTAAAAAGTCGGCCTTAAAACGACACTCCAAAACACCATGAAGGGACCACAATAATTATGTTAAGTTTTAAAAATAATCTAATCTAATCATTCGAACTAGAAAGAAAATAAATAAACATTACATCCTCAATTATTATTGCAATAGTTGCATGGTTAATACTTATATGTTTATTTAATTTTTATTTTACTACGTGGTTATTTTAGGAACAATGTAATAATTTGATGAAGATCGTAAAAGTAAATACATAAAATTAGCTTGTACACTACTACATTAAATAATTTGCAGAACATGCACTAATTGCGAATAAGGTGTAACAAAAGCATGTTATTTGGTTAGGTGTGCTTTTTTATTTTCCACATGTAACCTTGATACCTGACACGCAATACATCAACAAAAATTGACTCATGTTTACTTTTTAACTTCGTAGTTTATATTTGCTTTATTTGCGTTTTACAAAATTAACATAAAAATGGGTGTTGATAAAAACTAGTATTGATTTGTAGTTTTACCCGTCCCTACTTCCTTGTTTTTCTAAAATGACTGTACACTGTAGATGTGTATGGAATCCAATTTTACCAGGAAAAACCCGCAATCGTCCTTTTAAAATGTGCTTCACAGCTTGAATTTTTTCAACCGCCTCTTTCGAATCTCTTAGACTCGGGGGTTTTCCCCGGGGGGTTGGAAAAATTTTTCGTGTTAATCTTTTTCCCCAAAAAAAAGGTCCAAAAAACTACCTTCTAACTATAGGAACTTTTTCTTTTTCTTTGTGCAAAGTAAAAATAAAAATCTGGAAAAAAAAAAGATCTTACATGATAGACAGTATGGATTCCCACAATAGATCCACAGCTGATCTTCTTTCCTTTGTCTCACACAGCTGAAACAAGTCCCTTGAGTTTACTGGTGAATCCCACATCGTTGCTCTTGACATATCCAAAGCTTACGATCTTCCACCTAAGCTCTGCTCTTGGCTTCCCAGTTTTCTTTCTAATCGACGTATATCAGTTACTGTAGATGTTCATTCTTTTAGCTTCTACTAAATTAATGCTGGGGTGCCCCAGGGCTCAGTGCTGGCACCCACGCTCTTTCTTCTATACATTAACGATCTTCTCTTTTCCACAACTAATCCCATTCATAGTTTTGCTGTCGATAGTACCCTTCACTCTAGTATTCAATTTCGCCATCATGTAATTCTGATTTGGAGAACAAGCGCAGGTCAGTGCAGATATTTTTTTCACAAGACCTCAAACTTTTCACAAGACCAAAATCTTGTGCAGTTTAATGCCTCGAAAACACAGTCATGTTCGCTGTCGCGGAAAAAGTCTGCCAATGCTCATCCGTTACATATGAGCGGCCAAGTTCTGCAGAACAAAGAGTCGTTTAATCTTGTCGGCGTCACTTTTCAGAATAACCTCAACTGGCACAAACACATTTCATCTATAGCCTCGGCAGCTTCTTTACACTTTGTATGTAACCCAAATCAGACCCTCTTTAGAATATTGTTCTTATGTCTGGAGAATAGCGACCCCTACAACACTTAGCATTCTGGACTCCATACAAAGAAAAGCCGTTTGTCTTATTAATAACTTCCTCTCACCAGGCATCAGCCTTTATGGACTGTCCCAAGATAAAAAAAAATTAGGGATGATGCTTTGTTGAGTTCCTGTAATATCGTCAATATCCAAAAACACATGCACAACATACTGGTACATGAGCTTAAAAGAGGCTTTGGGGCAGGTCTTGTGCAATAAATTTAACTTATTGACTTAAATAAATAAACAGATATAAATAAATAATTTATGGTTACATAAATACGCTTGATGCTGAAGTTATTTTAGGAAAACTTAAAAGCAATTAACAGACCACCCTCTTTTTTTGTTTTATTGAAAATATTAAATGCACCAGTCAAAACAAACTAATATGTCATTTATGACAAAAGTCAAAAACTGTCACAAAAAGTTCTTAAAATGTCTTTAATTTTATATGAAAGTTTCAGCAAATTTATTTAAATAAATTGCTATTTTATTTTTTATTTTAGTGTATCTTGATAATTCTTCTAGACTTGTTACCAAAACCTAGATACGTATTTAGATTGTTTTGTTTTTTTTTAAGAAGTTTTTCTTTAAAAATTTAAAAAGAAGGGAAGATATCAGAAAAACATGTTTTTTTTAACTTCATAATCTTTTTATAATTTCAAATAATTGTGTTTCATTAGTTTATTTAACAAGTTCCTGACAGGTCTATTATTTTAACAACATACCTATTTATACAAGTAAAGTTATTCACCGATTTACGTTATTTTAAATTAATGTCATTTCTACATTACCATTGTTTACGTATTTGGTGGTATTTTATTGTGTTTCATTATTGAATCTACCAAAAATGTTATAAATTAAATGCATTAAAATAATTATATTTGCCATTGTTTCATTTCTAAAACACAACAACAAAGATGATGGGTTAAAGTATATTTTATTTTAAAAATGTGTCCTTGTAACGATTACTCGTATTCAAGGTTACAAAATAATAACAGCTTATTATTAATGAGTTAGGATTTTTCTCCAACTAAATGAGAACTGAACGCAAAGTGAAATGCCATGTTATTTTGTTACGTTTCTTCATCGAACATTCACCTCTCTGTGGTGTACGTGACGACAGACACGATTGTGACGTGCTATGGCCCTTATCACAGATAAAAGATTCGGATAAATTTTAGATCATTTTTTGCGATTGTTGTCGCACCAAAAATAAGGTAAATACTGGATTAAATAGTCCGTTTCTCTGTGTTAAATATATAAACACTGCTAAAAGAAACAAATTACATGTTTCTTATCACTGTTATTTTCATAAAAAAAATTTTGACTGCAGTTTCATTAGAACTCGCTCATCTCTCCCTCTAACAAAAATTGATTATTGAACGGGCCGGGACTAGTACCAGTACGGATCATTATATTTTTTCCTATTTTAGTTTAATTCGTGATGCATTTTATCGAATTTTCCCCAAATTTAGCGCTGTTCCAAATAAGATCAAATACGCTTTACCAAGAGTTAGAGGTTCTCAATGCTTAAAAATATTATTTTTGTTGAAGACTGTACACAAAATACATGAGGTCATTTCGTCATTTAGTTATATTTTACATTATTTTACACTTTCTGGACCCACCTAGTCCTAAAATAAGGGCGATTACGTAAAAAAAGAATAACACAGTGTACACTTTTCTTAATAACAAACAGACCTAGTAAACTCAAAAATCAATATACACTAGGAGTCTCGCTATTCCGAACCCCACTTATCCGAAAATCCTCCTAATCCGAACAGGATCAGGACAAAAAAAATAATTTTTATAAAATTTAAACACTGGGAAATGTAAAGAAAAACAATTTTTTAAGGTACGTCGTTCGTTTATTAACAAAATCTTGTGCATAATTTATTTATGTCTATAAGCAAGTTATTTAGTTAAAATAAGTAGCCAATTTCACTATCTTTTGTTAAATACTAATGTGTATTTAGCGTCTGACTTTTAATATTTTACACATCAGATGCTAAATACGCCTCAAAAAGACAATAATATGACATTATGTGACAAAATTTCGCCTAATCCGAGTTTTCGCTAATCCGAACAGGGTTTGGTCCTACTTAGTTCGGATCAGCAGGACTCTAGTGTATTTTTAACAAAACGGTCAAAAAATGAGTTTTTTTTACTTTTCCAATACTGTATAAGATAACTGTACGTCGTCACGGGTTGATACTACCCGTCTGAGGAGTTCAGAAGAACAAAACGATGTAACTCACCAGTGTCTACAACTAACTCATTTAGCTAAGCGAAAGCCAGCTAAAGCGAAAGTTAGCATTATCGTAAGGCGATAGCCGACGATAATTCGCTAGGTGATGTTGCGAAGCGATGTTACACTAAATGAGTCGCTTAAGCTCGATGTTTAAGCCAGGGGTCCAAATCTTGAAGAAAAGAGTAATCTCTCAATCCTTCTACCCCAACAGATCCATGTCTAACGGCAACCATCCTCTTCACGACGTGGTGCTCCACACTTGGAGTGAGGTAGCGCATGGTCGGTATTACCTTACCATATGCTGACCTCTTCCAGTGGACAGCCTGTCTCCAGGCTCGGAGAGATATGGCTTTGTTCGGCGATAGAGCGAGCGAGTAGACCAAGAAGTAAGTGCCAAAACTAACGTCACTAAACTTAGTACTGGGTTGACACCCAGTGCCTAGGACGTAGTCCGACATTACTGGTCTAGTTTCGTCTTCGTTTAGAGTCAACCCGTGACGACGTACAGTTTCTTATATGTTGTCAGCAGCCTTAGCGTTGATAAGCTGCAGATTTTCGCAGCCCCAACGGGCCATGGGAGCTGTTGCTCCATAGCTGTTGGATTGCAAGTGGTGACTGACCACTGTAAATATACGTAACTGTAATTTATACTGCATTAGGTTTAAAAAATATCGTAAGAACCGTTTTCGAGATATTCCGAAATGAATACATGATTTTCATACATGACAGATATCGACAATGTTAATTATGCACTATTTGATTGTGAAAATCTCGTTTTACAGTCGATAAAAATGATAAAAGATTATTTTATTAACCCTTTATTTCAATTACATTTAATTCTTAGGAAAAGCCGTTTTACGAACTACTTAAAACAAATTTGAACCACTTAAAAGAGACATGAAAAAGTTAATATTTTTACTATTTTTTTTCGTCGTTAATGTTATTAATTTTTTAAAGCTAATAGTACAGACTTATTATATAATGATTCGACTACACCAAAGAAAAAAAAATAGGCGAATCTATTATTTATGAAAGTGGGTCGAACAAGACCATAAGTACATAAGTAATGCTTTGGGGTGACCATCATACCTTTGTACTGGTTTATCTAAATTCAAACAAAAAATTATTTAGTTTTATAGTTAATCTTGTACTTCTTTAGACTTTTTCTATTTGAAAACCAACAAAATGGTGGCTTCTAAA
>JAHBCN010016396.1:0-19507 GCA_019359885.1 Listronotus oregonensis
TATAAAATATTTTTAAAAAAATGTTTGAGTTTTCCCTTACACCCAAAAAAGGATTAACAGTTGACTTTGCTCATAAAGATTATATGAAATGGAAAAAGAACATTGGGGGCCGTTATTGGGGTTAATATTTGTAAAATTTTTATCTAAACAATGTTTAGCCTTTAGAGTTGTCCAATAAATTATTTGAACCAAATAATGGAAATTATTTGCAATTAGTTGAAATGATTGCTAAGTTTGATGCAGTTTTAAAGGGAACATCTTCGTCTAGTGGAATCTAAGTCTAAGAATATGAATACACCACTTATTTAGGTTGGGAACATCAAAATAAATTGATTGTGTTATTAAAACTTTTTCAGGATGTCATCTTAAACCAAATTGGGGGAAACTAAATTTTTTTCTTTTTATACCAGATTAACGCCACAAAACAAATAACAATTGTAATAAGATGTGTTTCAACTTAAAACACCAGTTCGCATATTTGAGTACTATTTAGGCTTTTCTCCTGTAATTGACGTCACTTGACAAGGTTTTTTTGATTTTATTTCGAATAAATTAAAAAATTAAATCTAAATATGAATTATTTGCGTGGGGGGTACGAAAAATGGATAATATGCGTGGAAAACACAATGGTTACAAAAAATATTAGAAAAATATCCTCGAGCATTTTTATTCCCTGTTCTGCAAATATTTTTAAATTTTTGGTTTCAACGATGCAGTAAAAAAAAGGGTTTTGAATGGGTGGAATTTTTTAATACTGTACAGGAATTATACGTACTTTTCTCTTTTTTCAAATATTAGATGGAATTTTTATTAAAGCACCTCCCAATGTTGACGTTAAAAGCATTGTCAAAAACCCGCGATGGGAAAGTCGGATCGATGCAATCACACCTTTTAAAAACCCAAATAAGTGAAATCTGGGGTGAAATATACGATTCTCTGGAGGAATTAAAAAATGATCCAAAAGGGATATGAACACCAGAACGTTAGCAAAATAACTAAAAAAAAAATTTTTTTGAATTTAAATTTATTTTGCTCTGTTGTAATATAGTCCAAAATTTGACATAAAATCTTAACTATCATCAATCAATAAATTTTTTTTTGAACGAATCGAGAGAGAAAAGCACAAATGTGGATTCAAAGGCATTCCTCCACTCCCCAACGGATTAAAAAAAAAAAAGGCTTTTTTAGTGTAAAGGAACTGATGAACCTGAATTGTCATTTAAAAAAATTTTTATTTTTAAGATTTATTATTTTTTTTTTCAATGTAATTTTTAATGTAATATGGGATAACCAAAATTAATGATGACGAACCTAAAATCAATTGTAAGAAAATTAATCCCCCCTTAAGACATAAACAGGGGGGGTGATATCAGTCAACCAATTTATTGGGAAGAAATTAAAGCTATTAAACCATATTTTACCAAAAAAAAAAACCCCTGGGAAAATGCTTGAATATTTTTAAAAAATAATCCATTAAACATTTCCAAATTTAACCATAATCATTCTTTTTTTCCCCTAACTCTACCGGTTACTGAAACTACGGGTGAGCGGCCCGTTCTCAAAACTTAAAATTTTAAAAAACTTTTTACTTTCTTAAATTGGAAAAAAATTTTCAGCTCTATTATCTATCAACATGAAGTGTGTGCGACATTAGATCCCCAAAGCATCTTTAAAAAAAGAAAGCCCGAAAAGTTAAATTTTAATAATTTTTTTTTTTTTTATTATAAGTTTTTTTTTTTATTGGACATTTTTTTTTTTTTAATTTGGAGACTATATTTGACTCTGTGGTTTTTAAAAACCTTTTATATTTGGGGGCCATTACTGATTTTAAAGTATTGATGGTCTCGGGTAATATAAACATATAATGTAGGTAAAAAAAAAAACTATGCCATTTTTATACATTCCGTTAAAATATAAGGAGGCGGGGCGAAAAATTGAGTTGCACACGGGCGGCCAACACCCCTTTTTGGCGGCCCCCTTTTTCCCCTCAGGGAAGTTTTCTAAAAATATGAAGGGGGTTTTTTTAAAAAAAAAAAACCCCCTTAGCATTTTCAAAAAAAAAATACCCCAAACGTTGCGCGGGGCCCAAAACCCCCCCTTTTATTGTACATAAAAAAAATTTTTTTTTCCATATTTAAAAATAAAACTAGGTACTGAGAAGAAATTATCTTGCATCGCATGCACCTATATTTTTCAGGGCATTAACAATTTCGGGAAAAAAGAAATACTTCAAATTATTTTTTTAAAACAAATTTTGGTTTAGAAATTTTAAAAAAATTTTTTTAAAAAAACAGGGTTTGCTTTTTATATACTTAAGAACTGTTATGTATAAGATAAAAAAAATGATTATATTTGAACTATTTTTAAATCTATATTATTTTAATTACTTTGCAGTTGTCCCAAATATATTTCCAAAGGGGCCCCTTTTAAAAAAATTTTAAACCTTCAATCGATATGATTTACCTTTCAACGTAACAATCAATGGCTTTACCCTTAAATTAGTTAAATTTCCCCCAAACAAAATTTTTTTTAACCCCAAAAGACTTAATTATTGACTTAATATTAACTATACTTGGATATATATGTCAGTAGTTGTCCAAAAATCAAAAAATCACGCGGTAGCGTTCCTTTAATCAAAAAAACACGCTACTGGACGGGATTCGGTTTGAGGGCCCGGAGGTGCAAAATGTTTACTCTTATTGTTTTAAAATGGAAATAAAAAACTTGCTAACCGAAAAAAAATATAGGTAAATTAATTTTAAAAAAATTTCTCATTTTGTTTTAAAAAAAATCTAATTTTTTGTATAACCTAATTCATTAATTAATTTACCACGTTCTTTAAAAAATTTTCTAAAAAAATTACATGGACATCTAAAAGAAAACGTCATGGGCTAAAATTTTTTTTTTTTTAGTTTTTCCAAAATGGCAAATGGTCCTGAGGATTCTGGGTTGTTCATTTTGAATTTTTGTTTTAACCTGCACAATTTTTTAAAACTATTCTTAGACTCTTTGCAAAAAACAGTCTTGTTTGACCTCTGCACTGCCTTTTTTAAAAAGTGAATAAAAAATTTTTGGGTTTCCATAGTTATGTTTAACTTTTTTCTTGATTGTTAACAAAAAGGGTGCAACGATGTATAAAAGTCATACGAAGTGTACAAAAAGTTAAAACTTTTGATTGTGTTAATCAAACCCATAATAGACCTATAAACATTTATTTATTAAAATTTTTCATCGTTACGTATACCTTTCCCCTCCTTTAATGCTTGAGGACATTCTACTTGGTAGAAGCTAACATCAGGGTTGGGTACACCTTCCATAAAATCAAATCTCCAGTTACACCCAGGTTGAAAACTTCTGGAAGTTGTTTGCATTCTTTTTTTTGGAGGACACTCCTCCAAAACTGCAAAATTTTTTTATCTTTGGGAAAGTTGTATTGCTGGTTTAAATTTTAAAAATTGTGTTACAAATCCAAATAGAAATAGCGATATAAGGGGGGGGTTTTCCCTGGTAAATAATTATGAGAATGTATGTTATATTTATAAGGGTAGGAAATACTTTACCGAGTTTAGGTAAAGCTACAAAAAAAAAATGTATTGCGACCGACCTTAAGAATATAAATGAAAAAGACTAAAAATTAGAAACAAACCCCCACTGGTTTACTATTTTATGGGAAAGTTCTTTTTCTGTTACCTTATTTTAAACATTACAAATTTAGTACTTACGTTTCTCCCCACCCGTGTTCTGGATCAGCCCCCCATTGCGCCCCCCAGGGGGAAAAAAACGCACCCCCACCCCTGGCTTTTCCCTGTAAAAAATGATTTTTAGCCAGAGGTTCACCAGAGTTAGTAATAAGCCCCACCATAGATTTTCCACTATTTGGGCCCCCCTTAAAAAGTTAAGTAGAACACAATGACAACAATGGCTGACATCTTGACCACCAAAAAACAATTTTTTATACTATATCTTTAAATATTAATAAGCATAAAAAAAAAACTTTAAAAATAAAATGGGTTTTATGTAATAATAGAAAAAATTTTTTTTGGGAAAGAAATTGTCGAAAAAAAAAAATTTTAATTTTTTTATCGTTTCTATTTCTAGATGAATTAAAATACAAAATAAAAAAAAATTTTATAGCGAACAAATATTTAAAAAAATTTTTTAAGTTTTTCTAAATATTGCCACGTTTTTTTTTAAAAGCAGTGTTTATATAAAAATTTGGTGTGACTATGAGGGAAGCCCCCCAAAATTCCAAAAAAAGAAAAGAAAAGAAAAAAACCAAAATGTATCCTGTGCACGGGTTTAAACTTCACGCCAAGCTGTAGGTGTGGGGCAAACCTCCCCAATGGGGGGGGGAATAGTGAGTTCGTTATGGCGCCACCTTTTTCTTAGGGGTTTCAAAGGGGGAAACCCCCCTAGTGTTATAGGAGTTTTGCGAGCGATCACACACCAGTGCACGACAAGACAAAAAAAGCATATAAGCATTAAAAAAACTTTTTTGGGAAATACTCAAAAAAAAAAAATAAATAAATAAATAAAAAAATAAATAATATTAATATATTAATACAAATTATTCTGGTATCATGAGCTAAAAAAAAAAAAAAAAGTTTAAAAAAAACAAATTAAATTTTTTTAAAAAAAAATTTCTTGACGATTTAAATTTCAAAAAAAAAAAAAATTTTAAAAATTTTTTTAAAAAGTTAAAAAAAGAAAGGTTAGTAATTGTTAAATAAATAAATTAAAAAAAGGTTCCTGTTTCCTGACGGAGGTAAGGGGTGGTCTGCAGAGTCGGGGCTCAACCCGGAGTAAAATTTGGGGAAAAACCGGGGAAAAAAAAAATTTTGGGGGTTATCTTAGTTGGACCCAAATTTGAACGTAATTTGGAAAAAAATTAAAAAATTTTGGGAAATTTAAAATTGAATTTTGGGGGGCCCCACAAACATCGGTAGGGATTAAAATTTGAACCAAAAAAAAATTTAAAAATTTAAAAAAAAACAAAAAAAATTAAAAGGGGGTTAAATACATTTAAATTTAAAAAAAAAACTAACAGAAAATTGGCTAAAGGGGCCCTTTAAATTTTTAAATCTCAAAGCAAAAACAAAAAAAGAAAAAAAACCGTAAGGGCCAAAAAAATTTACAGATAAAAAAAAAAAAATAGTATCAAATAAAAGAAGTGGCCAAAAGGAAGGGGGAACTATTCAAAATACAAGTCCTCAAAATACAAAATCAACTAAAACAATCAAAAAATCCCCAAAAAAATTTAAACAACAATATTCGTGCTATCGTCGTTGACGAACATACCAAAAAAAAATAAAATTTTTTACAAAATTTAAATTTTTAAAAATTAAAAATAAAATATTATTGGTTTCTAATAGCATAGCTGTTTCTGCCATTCATTAGGATAAAATAAAAAAAAAACATCACTGATATTTAATAAAACCAAAAACTACCCCAAAAAAAACTTTCTTGATTAATACCGTCTTGATTAATGATTATTTTAAAAAATTTTTAAAAGGGAAATTTTTTTAATGCGCATCCTCCTCAATTTTTTAAAAAAATACAAAAAAAAAAATTTTCATTTGTCAACAAGAATAACACAAATAACAAAAAAAAAAAAACAATTACTAGAATTAATAAATCAATATCACTCATATCGAAATCGATATACACAAACATCCCCACACTCATTAAAAAAGCAAAAAATCAATATTAATTAAACCTTAAACATTAGAAATTTTCAAAAAAAATAACATTAAATTTACAGTCAATAAACCCAGTTCCTTGCCAAACGCCAGTTTAAGAAAAACAACCAAAGTTTGAAATTTATTTCATGGCCCCAAACAAATAAAAAAAAAAAGGTACAAAATAAAAAGTAAAAAATAAGGGGAGCTTTATTTATCGACACATCGGCTAAAAAAGGGGCATAATTAAAAAAACATTGTTTTAGAAATTAGCCAACAAAACAAATCTAAAATTTAAATTTTGGGTATTATTACGTAATTAATAAATAAATACTCATAAAAGTATTTCTTTTACACTAAATAAAAATTTTGCCCCCTATAAAAAATTTTAAATTTTTTTAAATTTTTTTTGTTTTTAAAACTAAAAAAAAACTTTTTAAAATTTTTTTTTTTTTAAACATGTCTTTTTCGGAAATAAATTAACACAATTTCAACATTTTTTAAAATTATCTTTATGTATTCTTAACTAAAAGCTTTTTCCAAAAAATACGGAACAAAATGATACATCTTAAAAAAAAAAATTACAGGCTTTAAAAAAAAAAAAAACAAATTTTCAATTAATTAACCCAAAAACTGTTTAAAAAATTTCCCCCCAAAAAAAAATATTTAAAAACATTAAAGAAAAAAACTATTATAAAAAGGCCAGACGAAAATTTATATTTCCACAATGTAAAACTAAAGCCAGTGCCTGTAAAATTTTAAAATAACTCAAAAAAAGGGTGTTATAAATTGTTCGTCTAAAAAAAAAACACAAACTGTATTGAGAAAATACCCCCTTTTTTCAGAATACTTTCCCAACAAAAAAAAAATTTCGATAAAACTAAAAAAATTAAAAGTTTTAATAAAAAAATAATTTTAAATAAAAAAAAATCAATAGGTGCTTAACAGATAAAAAAGAAATTAATTAAACTTACTTAGGTTAACATGTTGAATGGGCGGCTTGAAAAAAAACTAATAACCCCGATTTTCAGGGACCATCTTTGAAAATTTTTACCATTACTTTTCAAAAATTTTCACAAAAAAAAACCTGGGCTTTTGAAAATTTTGGGGGGGGTTTTTAAAATTAAAAAAAATCCCTTGGATGACCCGATTTTCCCAAATAAAAAATATTAAACCAATGTTGTTTCACTAGCGGCCCCTTTGCAAAAGGGCCCCAAGGCCCTGCAGCAGTTGAAAATAAAATCGGCCCAACCCCACTCTCCCATCCAAATAAAATTGCCCCAAAATATTTAAAAAAAATAATTTAATGCTGTAGACCATTTACCCTTTTCCAGCGCATTCCCCCATAACATAGCATCGACAAAATTAAATTACAATATTTTTATAAATTTTCCTTCTTCACTAACAGAAATTTTAGCAAACCCAAATATGGGTTAATATTTTTTTAAAGGGGGCGGAAAAATATATTTTTGAAAATAATGTGCGTGGGGAAATAGCATTTTTCCGCACTAGTGCTGAAAAGTAATATTTTTTTATTTTTTGGCCAAAAAATTTTATCAAATTATAAAATAATGCATAATTTTCTTATAATAGTTTATCTTTAAAGCTTAATTATATACTTTTTTTGCAGTCTTTTTTCCTTTTTTAAAAAAATAAAATTATCTTAATTTCCAAATTAAAATTTTATTTTTTAAAAACCCCCTTTAAAAATTTATCAAAGAACCCCTTAACAAACGTAATTAGTATAACAGTACATTAACCCGGAAAAATAAAGTTTTAAAGGTAAAATTTGAAACCCCCAACTCTACCATGGATCGTCTGGGGGTTTTTAATGGACTCCATTGAATTACCCCACGGATTTTATGTCAAAGGGAAAACCCTTTGACGAACCCTGGTAGAGTTGGGCGGACCCTTTCAAATTTTACCTTAGAAAGCAATTTTCTGTGATTAATTTTTCCCGTTATACTGATCCCGGGTTTTTTCCTTTGCTGTGAATTTATGGGGGTGTTTTAAAAGACTGGGTAAACCTTCCCGGGGAGGGTGTGGCCAAGTATGGCCCCAAAAATTTTCTCTAATTTGGAAATTCTAAATGCCCCTCAATTTTGCGACCTTTGGGTTTCGGACATTTATCCGGAGGTTCCTTTGAGATTGGAAAGGATTTTATTCGGGCCTTAGACGATCCATGGTAAGTTTGGGGGGACATTTCAAATTTTACCTTAAAACTTTATAAACCACGTAATTGTTTTGCCCTCTATCAAAAATTAATTTTCTTCCCCATTTCTCAACCAAATTGGAGAAACATTTTCAATAAAATTTTGACGACGATTATCAAAGCAGCAGAAATAGCAAGTATAGATCTCCTGCCCATGAAATCTCGTCATAGGTATGAAAAAGAATTTGTTATGTTTGAGAGCTGGTGTCAAAGTAAGGGTGTGGGGAATCTTTTAAAGAAGATATTTTTCTGGCCTTACCCCTTATTTTTCAAAAACATGTACCCCCAATACATTATTTAGATATTTATCCCAAAATGTATAATTAAGTTACGTAAGAACGGTTTTAACCCAAATTTTTCAACGTGGCCCTTTTTTAAAAAAAAAAAGCGTGAGTTTTTGACCCAAAAAAGCTAAAATCTTTTAAAAGCAAAAATATCGAAATTCATGGATGAAGCGCCAGATGATATTTTTTTTTACGTATAAAGTGGCTAAGATTTTTGGCTTAGCGGGCGCTTGTCGTAGAGAGGAGTTAACCAAAAATATGTCTGGACCATATTTGAAGGGGGAAGGAAATTTAGTATTGATAAAATCCCAGACTCAAAAAAACACAGCTCCCAGAAGCTTTTCAGTTCTGGAGATGCCGAAAATGGAAAATTTTTTAGTCTATATAGAAATAATGCCAGTTTAAAAAAGCCGACAACACGAAAATGAACCTTAAAAACGTAGTGTTCGTACAATGTATCGAAAAAATGCCATCGGAAATAGCGGCCCATCTCAAACCCTAATGCGGAATTGTATACTGGGCATAGCTTTCAGCGATTCTCGGCCCTTTTCTCAAACTCCGGAGAAAAAATATCTAACATTAAACGTCTTGGAGGCTGGAAGTCTACATCGTCGCCGAAGAATACCTCCCAGAATTCAACAAATTTTGGAAAGGATATTTTAAACAAAATACTCAAGTTTACCGAAACACCTTCCCAAAGAAACAACCGTCAATGCCATTTTTCCCAAAGTACTAAACATCTCGGTTCAAAAAACTACTTTTTATAGTTGCAAAAGATTGGCTCATCAAGAACCCAAGGCCGCCGCCTCAACGTTTTTTACAGAAAAGCAACTCCGTCAACAATAAATTACCAAAACCCGGGTTATTGCACTTTTACTATAGATGTTTAATAATAATAATTAGTGTATAAATTCCTTGTTAATAAATAATATTTTAATCTTTTGTTTGTTTTCCCTCTCTTGTAGAAAAAATATTTTTCCCAAAATTCGGCAAGTAACTTTTCGCCTTGTTAGGAAAATAACTATTTCTTACCTGTAAATGAAGCGGCAACAAATCCAAAAGATAAAGTGCTGTTAACAACCCATGGTTGATTGTTGTTACTTTAAAAGCGTTTCCAGTATTATCATCGTCACATCAAAAAAATCTTATAATATTTGTTAAATAGGGTTTTTGTTCCAAGATAAAAAAAATGAAAACCTGCATTTAAAAAACCCTTTTAATACAACTTCTGCTTAAACACAATGTAACGCCAAATTAAGAAAAGGGATTAAAATATGCGCTCAGTAACCCCTTTAAAGAAATTAAAAAGGAAAATTTAAATTTTTTAAAACAAATTTAGAATTGCTGTGTATTGTTTTTTATCACTAAAGGTGATCTCTGTCCGTTTTGGTCCCTACTTTGGTAAGTTAAATGCCTACTACCCAATTTTGGGAAAAAAAAATTAAAATCAAACAAACTTTAGTATTCTCTTTGGTTCTCATTTTTTTTTTTACATTTTTTGGTTTTTTACCATGCCATAAAACAATAAAAAATTTGTTATCTTTTTAATAAATGGAAAAAAAAATTGTTAAAAAATAATAATTAAACACCTTTTCCCAATTCGGGTATTACCATAGACAGACGTTGTGGTTTTGACGTAGAACATACGTATTCCTTTTCTTTTAACGTATATTTCTTTTCTGCTTTATTTTGGTTTTTATTATATTGTCGCAAACTAAAAGTAGTATTTAAAAAAGGGTTTTTTGGTAGATTTTCAACTTCAATTTATTGAACTGTATTAAAGTTTTACGGTCACCTTTTTGTCCAGAAAAATTTATCCCGTACCATTTCCGGTGTGGTAAATAATTATTCTCTTGGGTACAATTATTACTTGGGAATCGGTCTTTTTAAACAAAATTATACCTAGCACGATTTTAAATGTTTGACAGGAAAACCACCATTTGTTACTTACCCCGATTGCACATTGTCTCCGACACGAGTAATATCAATATCACACGTTGGTGGTTTTTGGTTTTTAATTTTGTTCCATAGGTCCATCCGCAAGATGGTTTACAACAATCCCCAAAAGCGATAATTACTCCATCTCCAGATAAATTTTTTTGGGAAATGGGAAATTTCGGGGGAAACTCTGGCCACAAACTGAAAACAATTGTTTTAACGAATCATTTAATATATTCAAGTTGATTGAAAATTATATTTTTATATTTAGAAACAAAAAAAACTAATTCCCTTTCCCAAATTTCATTTTTTTTTTTTTTTTTATATTGGGTTTTTTATTTTTGACTATTAAACCCAAAAAATAGATGTTTTTAAATTTGTATACCAGTATTCAATATATACATAATGTGAGCAATGTTTAAAAAATAGTAAAATTTTTGGGTTCAATGGAAAAAGGGAAACTAATTTTTTTTATATGGACCTTTTTTTAAATATATATTAAAAATTACACCTATAATAATGGTATTATTTTATTCTATATCCCGGAAAATTAATTAGTAATTAATTCAAATTAGAAAAAATTTTAATAAGGGCGGGCGTGAATTTTAGATGAAAATCAGCTCATGTTCAATCTGAAAAAAACTACGGTTTAAAAAATTTTCTAATAAAAGTTAAATTGTTTTAAAATATGAATTACTAAATAGAAACTACTTTTTTTACTATATTTTTTGTAAATTTAAAATTTTATTTAAAATATTTTAAATTTATTTTTTGGCTACTTTCCCGACGGTGTTCTTATATTAAAAAAAAACTTTATGTATTATTTTATTAATGTGATTTTACAAGAAATTACAATTTAGGCACTGGAAAATGTTTTTTTTTTAATTGCTTAAAATATTGAAGCCCTAAATTGTGGTTTTCATTAAAATTTTTTTTGAGATTCAGTTAAATTAAAATTAAAACTTATTTAAAAAAAATCTGAGTTTTTAAAACTAATTGTTTTTTTAAAAGTTTTTCCTAAATTATTATATATTTTTAGTAATGCAAATCTCTCCAAAAAAAAACATTTAAAATTTCATTTAAAATCATATTGAAAAAACAAAAAAAAATACTTTTGGGCCCAGTTAATCATTAAATCATCCCTTCCGCTATATATAAATTTGATAGAACCAACTTCCACATGTCAAACATTAGATGTAAAAAAAGGGGCCCCGCAGAAAAATCTTTTCTATTTTTTACATAGTTTCTTAAAAAAATCTTACATCACATATCACATATCTAAGGCATTTAACCCAGGTCGAGCATGATGTAATTTCTTTTTTTCTAAGTAAAAAATTTTTCCCCAAAAAAATACTTTTTTTAAAAATAGGGGCCCTTTCCCTTTTAAAAATCTTTTTTTAAAAGTACTTGGTCTAAAATTGGACCAAGTTCTGTACAGTTTTGTTTTACTCTTTTTGGTTTGGAAATTTTTTTTTTTTTCAATTTTTTTTCTTAATTATTATTATTTTTTTATTAATACGGACAGATAAAAAAAATAACAAACCCAAAAAAAAAAAAACGGAAAGAAATTGTGGACAAAACCCGGTCAATTTTAGTTTTTTTTAAACCGAGTTTTTGGGATAAGAACTTGAAATTTTTTAAAAAAAAATTTTTTTTGGGGGGTTTTTTTTTTTTTTTTTCAAGTTAAATAAATTAAAAAATGGGGGGGGAAATTTAATGCCTTTTTCCTTACTTTTTTAACCTTGCTCTCTGGGTGAACCAACTCTAACTAAACATAAATTGCAAAAAGTGCCCCAATGTAATGCCCCTTTAAATTTTTTGGGGTCTGGTAAGTAAATGTAGCAATTTTAAAGGGAACCCTTAAAAACCCCAGTTTCAAAAATTTTTGCAAAATTATAAAATATTCTCTAAATACGGTACCCGCCCCAGTTTCGGGCGTTCCAAATAAAAAGGGGGAGTTTTAGAATTTTTTTTTTACTTGTTTTTTAAAACCTATTTACATATAAAATTTTTAAGGTTCCCCCCTCGGGAAGTGCCGCAAAATTTTTTGTAAGTCCAGGGGTCGGTTAGTCTGTCAATCTGTCAGTAAAAAAATAGGCGATTTTCAAAATCGAATATCTCAAAGTCAAACATCATAATTTTCTTAATAAATTTACAGGTAATACTTATGTGAATTAACATCCCCAAAATTTTTATACTTTTAGGGAAACGAGACCAACGAAGGATGGGGAAACAATAGACTGAAACTTTTTCTGTAAAATACACACATTTTCGTTACCCCGGAATTTGGCCTGGTGAAAACGGCCTGGGTACAATACTATATAATTAAATTTACATTCCCAAACCATCCAAACAAGATAAATTTAAACAATAATAGTTACAAAATAATCAATATATTGAATATCTTGGTTTAAATTTTTTTAAAATACATACAGCTTTTTTTCAAAGTAAAATTAGAAAATATAAATTTTCTGTGTAAGGAAAATATTTGACTCTCCCGGATGCCCAAAATGAAAAGACCCCGGATGTATCTAAAAAAATTTACCCACCCCGTTTAAAAAAATTTTTTTAATAAAAGTGGTCCAGAAAATGGCTGAAAATTATTTTCAAGTTTTTACTTTTTCCCCAAAGATGCCCCTGCGACGATAAAAAAAAACCTGTTTTTCCCCAAAAATTAGCTATTTTAAATTCAATTTTTTATTACCATCAGCAAAAACTCCAACCAATTCTACATCATTTTGGGTTTAAAAGGACTTTTTGTCCTTTTTTTCAATAATAAGGGTGGGGAAAGATGATAAAAAAAGCACCTTTCAAATAGCTCTATCCCCCACATATTTTATCAAAAGTGACCCAAGAGGGAAAATGTTTGAAAATTTAAAACTCTTTTTAAAAATCGTTCTTTTTTTGTCCTAGTTCAATTACAAACTAGAAGGTGTTGTTTCAGAAAAACTTGGTTTTTTTAGATTTTGTCGAGAAAAATTAAATATAGCAATATAATTTTTTTTTGTGGGGTTTGAAAAAAAATTTTACCCTTTAGTAAAAACCGCGTTTTAATATCTTTATTCGTTTTTTTGAATTTTTTCAAAATATCTTGTTTTTAAATAATAAAATTAACAACAATTTAAAACGGTTTTTTTCACAAAGTAAAAGGAAATAGTTACTGTAAAAAAAAAAAATCTGAAAACGATTTAAAAGTTTGTTTTATCCATCAGAGAAAAAGAATGAAAAATCGAAAAAAATAAAATATAAATTAAAAACTAATTTAAATATAATTTTAAGTAGGGGAAAAAATAAAAAACAAAAACAAAAAAGTTTTAAAAAAAACATGACTTATTTAAGTTGGCAATTTCTTTTTAATCCCAATTTTTCGGGGGGAAAGGTGTTTCCTTTTAACATTTGCAAATTTTGGACCCAATTTTTAAAAAAAGAGCTGTTTCTTATTTAAAGATCCCCCGCTTACGAGGCTTCCTCTTCTTGCCCACCGTTTGAGCTATGATGGGGGGTCTGTCGCTCTTTTTTCGATTTTTTTTACGGCTTTTTCTCAGAGGGTTGGCCAGTATAATTTCTCCTGTGGTAGCTCTCAACGAACAAACAAAGTCAACTTTTATGTACCCTTTTTTCAGTTTAGCCCAAATAAAGGGCAAAATTCCCTCATTTCCCCCACATTCCTAGAGTGTCCAGACTATGGGAACCCTACCCGCAAAAATATTTTCCTTCTCCTTCAAATCTCCAAATATTTTTAAATCCCGTGTGAACAGACTTTCTCATCCATTTAAAAGAAACCCCGGCAAGTTGGGACTTAGGCCTCAGCCTTCGTGGACTATCCGGATAAAAAAATATTCTTTTTTTGAAATATCCCCAAAAATTTAAAGGGAGATATCAAAATGCGGTTTTTGTCTTGGCGTAGTTTTTTTTTTTTTCTAAACCCACAATAAAAATCATATCGTTGTTTCAAATTTCTCAAAAAAGAGTTTTCCCTTTAAAAAACCCCTCTAGTTGGTAAACTACAAACCAAATCGACATCCCAAAAAAACGGCATTTAAAAAAGCTTTACATTTTCTTTTAAACAAATACCCACTTGTTTTCTTCGATAAAATATGTAGAAAATGGAGCTATTTGAAAATTTCATTTTTTAAAACTTTCCCCCCCTTTTTGGAAATACGACAAAAAGTCCTCAAACAAACTAATACAGGATTGGTTAGAGTTTCTGTTGATGCTATAAAAAATTGTACCTAATACTAGCTAATTTTGTAAAAAAAAATATAGGTTTTTTAATTTACCGTTGCTGTTCGCCATCTCGGGTTAGTTTTAGAAACTTGAAAAAAATTTTTCCGGTTATTTCTCTTGACCATTTTTAAAAAAAAAAACATTCTTTTCTCAATACTGTGCGATAAACATTTTCCGAGATACAGCCGGCGTCCTTTCTTATTTGGCCCTCCGGTACATGCTAAACCCCTACAAGTGTTCTAAAAGTTTAAATGTTGTAAGACAATTGGTTTTTTACAAAATTTAAATTTAAAATTTTTTTATATTTAATTTTATTATAAATTTGGGGTCGGGATAATAACTGTTTCTTAGAGATCAACACAATACGAAAAATTTTTAAAATTTCCCAAAATTCTTTTTACAGTTCAACTTGAAAATCTTGAACTTTCCACTTTGTTTGTTCCTTCATCCCTAGAGTGTTTAGAGGGGGAACCTACTTCTCGAAAGAAGTTTTCCCTTCTCCTCCAAATCTTCAAATATCTATATGACCACTTTTCTTCCTTTCGAAAATAATGAACGAACCTATCGCTCCTAATAATTTATCAGTTTAAAAACAACAATAAAATCGTTTTATTTTAAACATACCGATTTTATATATCCTTTTTATTTTTTTGAAAGGATGACCAATTTTTTACAGAAACTTTAAAGTATACCGTGTATTTTAAATAAATGATTTTATTCAATACATACCAAAATTTGGCCAAATATTAAAAGTACAGCTGACTTCATTTCAACATACGGCACTGAGACGTTAAAGTATACTAAATATATTAAGATTTTATTTTTTATACCTTTTAGTGAAAAACAATTATACACTTAAAACTTTTATCATAATTTACATCAAGTGGAAACGTGTACAAGTATTACAAACATTGTTATTTTTTTCCCAAAAAGGTATTTTTGGGGGTATATACGCATGAAGATTAACTAATTTATCCTATGTATGGCCACTTACAAAAAGAATAAAATAAAAACGGTTGTACGAACCAAATTCAAAAAATGGGGGGAAAGGAAAACTAGGGAGTGTTTTAAAATTTTACATTTGAGATTTTACAATCCAATTAATAGTTTCGAGAAATGCGGGAACCAACATACATAAAAACGTACATACACCTATAATATTTTTTATATTTATTTAAAACCCCTAATACATAATCCCTATATAAAAGGGAATGCAGTTCCAGTAATATTACATATACATACATACAGAATGCGAAAAAAAGTCCGGAAAAAAATTTAAAATATCTTTTTAACCAGTAACTTAGGACAAAAACGCTAAAAACACGTCAATTGTTTTAAATTGTACGCTTTTTTTGGAAAAAAAATAAAATTTTTTTTTTTAAAAATTGCCAACCCCCCTCAACAAATGCAAACCAATCGTGTATGGGCTCATTGGAAAAAAACCCAAAAAAAAAATCTGACCTCCTTTTTTTTTTTTTCTTATGTGGTTACCGGGGAAAAGAAAAAAAAAACTTTTTAAAAACAAAAAGTTAGAAATACCTATTATCTATCTGGGTGAATTAACGTAACAGATGCTGAAAATGCCCTCCCCCCTCCCTTGGGGGGGCCCCCAGGCGAGGGGGAAAACCCCTCGGGGTCTGCTTCTTTGGGGAAAAATAACAGCTAAAGCAGGCACTAATTCAAAAAGGGAAAAAAAGTTAAATAGGTGCAGCTGAAGGTTTCCCTAAAAAAGGGAGGGCCCCCAATATTCTGCTGTTGATGATGCCCCCCTACTTTTCCTTTTTTGAGGACCTGCGTATGATTTTCCCCTATCCAGTGGGGGGTTTTTCCCGACTCCAGAATCGATAATTGTGCCTGTTAACTTTTCCATTTAAATAAAAATATTCCTTCCAAAAAGGGGATGTTAAAAAGGAAACTCATTATTCTCTCACATCGCCTCATTATTTCCTCACAAAATTCAAAGCCTGTCATAGTCATCCCAAGAGCTCTTGGACAAGATATACCTTTTTATGGGGGGTATTTTTTTGTTTTTTAAAAACTACCCAATGGTACGTCTAGACGCAGGATTGTTTTGGGTTTAAAACCCCCGACAAATTGGGTCTTCCTGCAGAGATACGGCAATTCCAATTTTTGATCTTCGTCTAAAACTTTTGGGGGCCCTTTTTGGGGAAGTCCTTCACTGTACCATGTTCTTCAAATTTTTGGAAGACCCCTTTTTTTTCAGTAGCCTGGGAAATGTGAATTTCCCCGGGGGTTTTGCATTAAATAAAGTAAAACTTCTCTTTGACTCCCATTTCCCCCCCCACATCCCAACAATATCAAGACTTCGATACGCTGCCCCCCTGACAATACCATTTTTGTTTGGCAATTAAAAAAGAACTAAACAATTTCAATTTTACCCAGAAATAAAAATTTTTTAAAACTGGGCAAAAAAAACCTTATCAGGGCATTAAATTTGGTACAAACTTTAAAAACCCTTTTTTCCCCTTTTTTTTAAGTACACTGCCCCCAAAATTTTCTTGGATTATAACAAATTTTTATGTGTAATTTTTTTTTAAAAAAAAAAAATTCCAAAAAAATGTTGATGCTGGATTACGTTATCAGTTTTACACATAATCAATAAAATTTTTTCGCCCCCAAAGGTTGGTTTGTTTTTAAAATTTGTAAATTTTTAAAAAATAGGTACTGATGATCCTTAGCAATTGTTGAGCAAAAAATTTAATGCAATCCCTTTATTTGTTTATTTAAAAAGTTAATTCACCCGTAGGTATTTCCAACTTTTTTTTTTTTAAAAGGGTTTTTTTCCTTTTCCTGGCCACAAAAATTTAAAAAAAAAAGGGGTGGGGCAGATTTTTTTTTTTCGAGCTTTTCAATGAGCCCATACACGACATAGGTTTGCTTTTTAAAAAAAAATTGGGGAAAGGGGTTTTTGGTTTGGGGGGGAAAAAAAAAAAAATTTTTTCATTTTATTCCCAAAAAAAAAGAAAAAAAATTTTTAAAAACAATTGAAGTGTTTCAGCGTTTTTTCCCCAAGTTAGGGGGTTAAAAAAAAAAATTTTTTATTCCGGACCCCTTTTGCAAAAAAAAAAAACCCTTGTTTTTAAATGTCGAATTGAAAACCCTCCCCAAATTTTTTAAAATCGGTTAAAATATGCAAACATTTTTTAAACCATCTTTAGAATTTTTTTCCCAAATTTTTTTTGGATTGTAATTTTTAGGTCATGTAAATGAAACTTTTTTTAAATTTTTTTTACATCTTGGCAACTTTTTTTTTGTGCTAAATTGCGGATATCTTAAAATTAAAACAAATCCCAAGGAATACGTTACTGTGTTGATATATTTGGTTTAAAAAAATGGGTTTTTTTTTTACAAAAAGCTATAAACAAAGTTCTTAATTTTGTTTACTAAGCACTTAATTTTTAATTTATGTCAGAAAAACATTTTTTTTAAACAAAAATAATAAAATAAGTAAAGATATGGGAAAGTAAGAAAATGGTTTTTTGTCTCCAAACTGTTAAAAAATTAAACCACTGTTTTTCCCAAATTTTTAAAAAACAATTTAACAGTTAAACTGTTCTATTTAAAATATAAACTAAAAAAGGCATTTAGTATGGAGGAGTTAATTTTAAACCAAATGGCCCAAAGTTCTATTTTTAAAAAAAAAAAAAGGGTTTACGCTAAAACTTTATTAGTGGTCTTAATTGTTTATATTTACAAAAAATATTTAAAATAAACCAATTAATTTAACCAGGGTTTTTTAAAAATTGACAATCATAAGTTACTGGCCAAGTGATTTTAAGCATCTGTACTGGCTGTACGGGACCCTTTATATAAAATTTTTGAAATGAAAAAAAGTATTTTTTAATTAATATCGGTAACAACAATTTTATGCATTTTATTATTAAAAAAAAATTTTAAAAAAATGTTTAAAAAAATCTTAATATGTTTTATTTTTCATTATTATCGTAACTGTCCTCAGATTGTTTTTAAAGGGAAAAAAATTATATGACTTTTATAATTATGCTAAAATTAAAAAATAAATAAAATATAAAAAACTGTGTTCAATTAGAAAGCACCTGGAGGGGAGTTTATACTTCTCCCAAAATATTAATCCAAGCAAGCTTTTCAGTCAGTATAGAATTGAGATTAAGTGCACATTATCCCAAATTTGACGAAAAGAGCGACCAAAACTATAACGGTTACCGTTGTTCCCCGCCCTATTTATTGCCTTCCTATCTTTCTCAAATCCGCCAACCTTTAGGTTCATGATATGATTGCCAATTATTTAACCCTGGAAAAAGTGATTTTTTTTCTTGCAAATATATTTTAATATACAGGGTGGGTAAACGAAAAAGAGCGGAGGTCCTTTTTTGGGTAATTTTTATCCCGATTTGAGAAAAACGCTAATATCCGTATAACATTTTTTTAGGGCGACTTCAAACCCTGAAATCTTAACTGGAGAGGAGGGTCAAATTGTATCTTGTTTAAAAGCTCTTTCGATTCTCTTTAGGTACATACCTACATTAAGTCGTTTCTGATTCAGTGGTTTTCGAAATGGGGGTGTACAAAAATAAGCACCCTAATCTGTTTTTTGTGCTTTAAAAAAATTTTTAAAAACAACGATCGAACCCACGTACTTTTGTTTTAAAAGGGAAAAAAATTTTTTTTTATAAAAGGGGTGATCCCTAACAACATCGCCTTTTTTTCAGGGTGCGTTACACCTCTGAAAATGTTTAAGGGAAAAAAAAAGGGGGGTCAAGTAGCACCCGTTTTAAAAGGGTTTTTTTCCCTTTATAAAAGGGATACCCCACATTAGCTTATTTTGTGCAGCGGTTTTCGATGTACATTGTGCTTATGCAAAAATAAAATGGAAATTTTTCTTTTTTTTTTAAATTGTCTTTTTTAACAAAAGGGTTTTAATAAACTAACCTTTAAATTGGATAAACTAAAAATTAATACATTTTCAAATAATTAATAAATTTTTTCTTATCTTTTTTGTCAAATAATGGATCTTTTCCCGGCAAAAAGTGGTTTTAAATATTTTCTTTTTTTTTTTTACTAAAAATTTAAAAATTTTTTTTACCAGTGACGAAATTTCGGGGAGCAGGATCTGTAGCTTCAAAAAAAAAAACATCAAGAAGCGGATAAGAAACGAAACGAGGTACCGG